>JAGSXI010000016.1:0-267578 GCA_019285895.1 Metschnikowia australis | reverse complement strand
AGGACGCTACTTGCCGACCCAGCTTCTACTGCCAGGCGCCAATACCAACTATGCCAAATGAACATATTACTGGCTCTTTTTTCAATGAGCCGATATACCAAGGCTGAACGAGAAACAAGGGCTCAAATACATACAGGTCTATTCTTGTCGGATTTGTTCTAAAACTTCAAGTGGGGATTTTTCAGATGATACGCGGAAAGAATTGTCAAGAGCGTTCGCCCATCACTCGTTGACAAATTCGAAAGCTTGTTCTTTCCGAGACCGTCATGCGTATCAGATGAACAGTGATTTTATTCTGCACCCAATTAAAAAGTCCGATCTTTTCTTCTGGTACTAAACTACTTTACGCGAATGGTGAGACTTTGCTTGGAGGAAGTGACTCTTGGACCATATTTAGAAACATGCGGGTGAATTTGCTTCATTCAACTATCGTGTCCATTCCTCACAGAACTGCGGAGACGCGACGGATCGAGTAAAAAACCAAGCAGATAGCCGTGTATTCTATTGCAAAATCACATTCATTCACTTGATGACCTACCCACTTGATGTACCTTTGCCACACGATCATAACCAGAAAAGAGACGAGTGTTTGTCACGATATCTTTTGAGCAGTATAAGAGTGGGGGTTTCTTCCTGTTCGTTTTTGCTACAGATAAAAAACATTGGGCATCAAAATGAAGCTTCTTGCCGCATTTACTCTTCTCACTTTGGCCCTTGCCCAAGAAAGGGGATATTTATACTTCGAACAAGGCTCCAAAGTATCTTTCCTTCTTGCTCAAGATAATGATATCATTGTTTCAGATCTGGAAAAGACACGCTTTGTTGTCGAATCAGGATATATAAAAGCTAATGATTTATTCTTGAATGTGGAAAAGGAGAAACTCGCCTTGACTAAAGAAAAAAAATCGAATTTGCAAATCAACAGATACGATGAATTGAAGGACATATACGGAAAAAAGTTTTGTCTTGGCGAAGATGATCTGATAGATATCACAGAAACATGCACCAATGGAAAGCCGATTGAAATCAAATATATGCGGCACTATGGATAAACAAGAGGAGACATTTAGAAATGGGATGATTATGAAATTGACCAGTTTTCTCCGTCCGCCTCGAAGAGCAATTTTTCATGATTACGACTCGAGTGAGTCTTCAAATACTGTCTTTGGAGACAGCAACAGCTTTCAAGAGTCAATAAACACGCACCGAATCATTTCTGATTTCGTAGACAGACGTAGTTCTCAAAGTCACAAGTCAACTAGCCCGGACCGGGTTTCAACTTTCATAAATGTTCGGCAAGAATGACCTTCAGTGGAGTTCTTTTCTTCGCACTTCGATACTTCTGCAAAATGCGGAATCCGATGCATCTTTTCTAGCTTCTCCTCTTCCAGCCTTTGAATGTTTTTGGCGTCGTTCTTGATCACACCAGAACTTAAAAGTCTGCCAGAAAAATAGGATATTTCGGGATCCGGCATGTCTTCAAAATGTTTAAAAACCAAACTTGGTTCCCTTGGTTTCTCTCTGATTAAACTGCAAAGACAGCCGGGCGTTTAAAGACTTTGTTCGAGCTTGTGGGAAAACTCTGCGGACTGCCGAATTGAGTTCTCCTATCCCCTCTTTATTGTCACCCCAAAGTCCAGCACTTTTATCGTAAAAGTTTCCAAGCAGCCTTTAGGAGTATCAAGTATAATTGTAGAAGGCAGAAGTATTATCATAAGCTTGACTGATAAAGGAACCAAGGTTCCGCTTTCATTGTGATGTAGTTTACCATGGAAGAGTCATAATCTGCCTCGAACTTGAGATGCTCCTGTGTATCTTGTGAGGAACTTTTCGTTTATCTGTTGTCTGAGATACCTTGCAGTGGAAAGTAGGGCTGTGTTCCTAGACGGCAAACTGAGACGCTTTCCGGGGTAGCAAGAGTTAACCACGCACGCTTAAGGATGTCATGGTAGTTTTGTCATCCTCCTCAAAACAATTTCCGTCTGATGGATGAGTGGAGAAATAGGATGCCACGAACGACACCGTTTTTTTCTTTTTTCCCAGCGAGGGTGTTTCCAGCGTAGAGTCTTTCGGCCTTCCGTGGAGGTTTTGTCCATTTGAAGCTTTCCGACTACCTGAGGTCATATTGGCAAGCCGGGATTCGATGGCACACACCTCAAGTTTCCAAAAGCTTTTTGATTCAGTTCGGGAGATGGAATATGGAGGGCTCTTTTTCCAGTGTGGAATCCGTACATTGGTGGAAGTATCATGCCACGCTAGACCGTCTGAACCAGCTTGAAGCAAATGCAAAATTAGCTGCATACACCCTGGTGCCGCTCTGGGTAAGCAGAGTGAGCCAGTAAATGTTTCACCCTCTATACTACGATGATTCCAGAGAAACCATCATGCCGAATCAATCGTGGTACTTAGTTTGTAAAGAAAGTATGTCAGCGGGTCCGCAAACACCGGGAATCAACGCATTGCAACGGATCTTGATGTCTGCTTTCAAAACCTGTTCCTGGCTTTCTCTTTCGATAGTGGATATTCACCTTCTGTATACTGAACTGACCTCATGGCAAGACTAGCCGCACAGTAATTGATGCTATGACATCGAGGCTCCAGACACTGGGGCGACATGTTGTGATCTCTACTGTTAAGAATCACTCAATCTCATAGTATGTAGCGGCGTGGCATGTAAATGCACGGGGCTGTCTGCTATCTGAGTCAGACCCTGGATGTGCAAAACCTTCTTCTAGTAATACCTCTGTCCACGCGATAATCATCACGTGGCACTGTGCAATCCACATGATTGGACACGGCGGAAATCGTCTTATCTGCCCCGAAGCAGTCTGGCCCACTCAAACACCTTTGTGGTTTTCTTTCACCTGAAAACATTCATCTAATTGCCATCACGAACGGACTTAGGAGATATTTGCACGCGCACGGCTGTTCCTGCAGACAAGAGGGGCCATGACAACGACATAAAGACCCATGATCAGGACATAGAGGCCCTTCCAAAAGCCGGCCAGAAAAACAGACCATCCTCCATTGCCACCCCAGACCCGCCGTTAGCCTGCAATTTTTCCTGCGGCCCAAACGTACTAACGGGCCGCCAGCGGTGGCGGGTGGTGTACGGGTGTCTCCGGGCCTCTACCATCTCGAAAAAACAAGAACAAATCCCTCGTCCCCACCCACCCCACTATTTCACCACAACCCCCGAAACCATGTTCAGACTTGCCGCCCGCTCGCTCCGCGTCCCAGCCTTCCGTGCCCCCGTGCGTTTCTACGCTTCTGCTCCAATCACAAAGGCCGAGGTGACGCAAAGAGCTTTCGACGCCTTGAAAACCGTTGCTGCTTTGCAGGAGTCCAAGATCTCCTTGGAGGCCAGTTTCCAGAAGGATTTGGGCTTGGACTCCTTGGACACCGTCGAGGCGCTTGTGGCCTTGGAGGAGGAGTTCGACTTGGAGATCCCAGACAAGGTTTCGGACGACATCAAGACTGTCGGCCAAGCCGTGGAATACATCTTCGAGGAGGAGCAGAAGTTGTAGGCCTGAAATCACCCAGGCAACTCGAACACAACTCTGCAGCTGTATATACGTAATCTAAGGAGACCAAATAACTAGCCATACCTCGCGGCTTGTAGACCAGAGGGCACGCCTTCGATAGGTGAAGGGCGAAGTGACTCCCAGCCTCCAGCGCTGTTGGGATCCGATCTCTCTTGCTGTTCCGCGAGTTTGTCGGTTCTGTTCGGAAGACCGGTTCTCCTTTCCAAGTGCGCGTCCATGGGCCTGCCTTGTCGAAATTCAGAACCAACGGCACTATTCTCTTGAATCAACGACCCATCTTCTTTCTTTCCGTTCGGAGCCGGCGGCCAGGAGCCTCTGTTTGCACCGCCTGATCGGGACCGGGCTGCTTACGGATCGGCTGTGCTGGCTCCCATTGGCCCGCCACAGGCCGGTCACGTGACCCGGCCCTATTATCGCCCATCCACCCGCCCCCAGTATTGCTCCCCCAGCACACAAATGACAATGGCCGCCCCCCAGCACGACGCCCCCGCAGACCCGGTGGCCCCCGAGGACTGCCTAGCACACAAGATGCAGGAAGCGTCTCTCTCGAACACCGACGAGGATCCCGAGGACGAGGCGGAAAACGACGAAAACGGCGCCGTGGAGTACCCTGGAACTGTGGTTCCAGACATGCACCCGGACCAGATAGCCAGCGACTTCGACTTGGCCCGCGAGTACCCGGACGACACGGACTACATCGACCTCATCCACCTCAAAATCAAGAGTTTGGAGGACCTCAATCTCGGGCGCTTCACCAAATTAGAGTCGTTGTGCTTGCGGCAGAACCTCATCGAGTCCGTGGGGTGTGTGCGGGACTTACCCGTGGACACCTTGGAGGAATTGGATTTCTATGACAACCGCATCAACCACATCAGCAGCCAGATGAACCGGCTCGTGCACTTGAAAAACCTCGACCTCTCGTTCAACAAGATCAGAAACATCAAGAACATCGACCAGTTGGTGGGCCTTGAGAACTTGTACTTTGTGCAGAACCGAATCCACGAGATCAAGAACTTGGGCTCGTTGAAGAGCTTGAAGAACCTCGAGTTGGGCGGGAACCGCATCGCGGCCATCCTGCCGGAAATGCTCCAGATGCCCAGCATCGAGCAGTTGTGGTTGGGGAAAAACAAAATCGCGTGCCTCGAAAACCTCGGCAACTTGGCGAATCTTCGCGTGCTTTCCATCCAGTCCAACAGACTCACCAGGATCGAGGGCTTGGACAAATTGGTCAACTTGGAGGAACTCTATCTTTCGCACAATGGCATCGAGCGTATTGAGAACTTGGACCACAATGCGAACCTCACTGTGCTCGACGTGACCTCCAACAGACTCACGAATTTGAGCGGGCTCTCGCACTTGAAAAAACTCACGGATTTCTGGTGCTCGTACAACCAGGTCTCGTCGTTCAACGAGATCACTGAGCAGTTGGGACTGTTGCCGGAGTTAGACACGGTGTACTTTGAGGGGAATCCTGTGCAGCTCACCAACCCCACGGCATACAGACGGAAGTTGCGTCTTTGCCTTGGCGACTCGCTTTCGAAGATCGACGCCACGTACGTCCGGACATGAGGTGTCTCGTGACAGGGTGGTTGATGGCGGACGGGACTACAGGATATGGTGGTTTCTAGCGGGCAGCGACTACAAAAGGCGATTGTAGAGGAGCCGAATGTGTTTTAGGGGCAATTTTGCAGGAGCCTGGCAACTGGGACATTGCCGTTGACAGAAGTGACCGCAGTCGCTGAAGAAGATCTGGTCATGAAGACCCGGCCTCCACGTGACCCGGCTCCATGTTCTGGAAGCTATCTGCAGGAAACCCCCTACGGTGGATAACATGACAAGATAAAAATATCCAGCACGGTGTCCAGGGCGGCCTCCACAATTGATGCCATGAGGCTTATGGTTATCGCGGGGCAGCTCGGATCATGACCTGTCTGGCGCGCACCGCAACATTGGTGTATGCAGGTGCGGGACCTCGGTTCTATTCCCCACTGAAAGTGAACCTGGGCCATTGACTAAACAACAGCGGACTAATAATCCGGTAGTTAGGAAATCAATGCTTTATTGCAGGCCATTTCACAACTCACGTGGCATTTGCAGCCGGCAAAGTGCGAATATCCATCAGCCGTAGTGTCAGGAAATTGACCTGTTCCCAAACCTCTCAGATACCTTCCCGCCCAGCAATAGTCGATGGAACGGAGCCTTCATGTGTTGGGCTATTTGCAGAAAAACAACCACCAGAGTGCTTTTATTCTCCGCACGACGGCTTGAGTTGTAGTTCGTGCCAGCTAATATGACAGACGGTTTGCCTACTTTTTGCACATGGAGCCTCGGCTTGTTTGTATGGACCTCGCTCAATGCGCGGGGCCACAAATCACATGACCACGGCCATTTAATATAAGAATAACGTGGCGAGCCACATTGACGCCTAGTCTTGAAAAAGATCACTCTTCTTTTCCAGCTCCAAGAAAGGTAAAAAAACATAGAAACCTGAAAATAGCACAAGAATCAAAACTTGTAGGGAACAAATTGGGACACGTCACAACATTCACTAAAGTTGTACGGCTTCCCAGATTCAACAAGAATCAAACGACCTAGGACTTGTGTAGCCATAGGATCCTTAGAATATATCCTCTGATATTTGGCTATCTTCTTCCAGCCTTCCTGCAACCACATTTTTCCACAGCTGATCAGCCCCCCGGAATTCGTGGAAACATCACCGAGTGAATACTCCTTTTTCTCTGGACATGGGCTACGATAACACAATGGCGTCAGTCGCGCAGGTCACGGGGTCCGTGGACTACGGCGTGGGCCCAAACCCCCGCGCGCTCATTCACCAAGAACGTGCCCGTGCAACCTTCGATTTGAACCACATGAACTACTTTCTTGAGGGCCTGAAGGAACGGGCCCTCGAGACCCGCCACTTCATCAGCCAGATGGAGCGGGACCCGATCTTGGCTGCAAAAACAGCAGACTACGACGCGACCAAGGCCGAGCACCGTGAGCTCACTGTCAAGAAAATCAACCGCCTCGCGCAGTACATAGAAGTGGAGACGTTTGAGGAGGTGGAGCGGCGGCTTCTGGTGGTGTCTGTGTTTGACCCCAGCTTCTTCACCCGGATCGGCGTGCACTTGGGCTTGTTCCTCGGTTGTATTCGGGGCAACGGCACCACGAACCAAATGCAATACTGGTTGTTGCAGAAGGAGTCCGCGTATGTGAAAAACCTATACGGGTGTTTTGGCATGACCGAGTTGGCGCACGGCCTGAACGTGGCTGGCTTGGAGACTTCTGCCACGTTCGATGCGGACACCGACGAGTTTGTCATCCACACGCCGCACTTGGGTGCCACCAAATGGTGGATTGGCGGTGCTGCCCACTCTGCCACGCATTGCACCGTGTACGCCCGCCTCATTGTCAAGGGCAAGGACTACGGTGTCAAAACCTTCGTGGTGCCATTGCGCGACGCGGACCACCAGTTAATGCCCGGCGTGTCCATTGGCGACATTGGCGCCAAGATGGGCCGCGACGGCATCGACAACGGCTGGATCCAGTTTTCCCACGTGCGCATCCCACGCTTCTTCATGTTGCAGAAATACTGCAAGGTTTCCGCGGACGGCGTCGTCAAAGAGCCGCTGTTGAATCAGCTCTCGTACTCTGCGTTGTTGGTGGGGCGCGTTTCCATGGTCAAGGACTCGTTCCGGTGGTCTGCGCGCGTCATCACGATTGCTCTTCGGTATGCCGTGGGCAGGAGACAGTTTAAGGCTGCTTTGGCGAAGCCAGGTGATCTAGAGACCCAATTGTTGGATTACCCGTTGCACCAGCGCCGGCTCATTCCGATCTTGGCGTTGACATACGCGTTTTCCAACGGCGCCAACGTCTTGGCCGAAACCTCCTCCAGCACCTTGGATGAGTTGGACCGCGCCGTTGCTGCGGGCGACAAACGCATGTTGAGTGCTGGTGTCGACAAAATGAAGTCACTTTTCATCGCCTCGGGCTCCTTGAAGTCTACATGCACCTGGCTCACTTTATCCAACATCGACGAGTGTAGACAATCCTGTGGTGGCCATGGGTATTCTTCGTACGCTGGCTTCGGAAAAGCCTTCAATGACTTTGCCGTTCAGTGTACGTGGGAGGGCGACAACAACATTTTGGGCATGTCCGTGGGCAAACAGTTGATGAAAAAGTACGCTGCTGTGAAAAAGGGCGAACCAGCCACCGGAATTTTAGACTTCTTGGGGCTGTACAAGGAGCTTCTCGGAAACGAGCCCGTGTTGCTGAAACTGGACTTGAACAACCCGACCAAGATCATGCTTGCAATCCAAACTGCGCTTGTCAGAGCTTGTGCGCGTGCTGATGCGGTGTTGGAGACGAGAAAAGGTGATACAGACTACATCGGGGCTGACCTTGTCAACTTGTCCAAGTTGTTGGCGCATTTCTTCTTGTTGAAGGCGTTCCTTGAGAAGATTGAGGCTACAAAAGACCAGAAAGATTTGGCCCCAGTTTTGGACTTGTTGGCGCAATTGTATAGCGCGGCGATTGTGTTGGAGGGGTTCTCCGGGACATTCTTGACGTACTCTGTTGTTTCTACAGAAGCAATGGCGCACAACTCTACGGACCACATTGCCGAGTTGTGCGCCAAGCTTAGACCACATGTGATCCCCTTGACAGACTCCTTTATGATGTCGGATATGATGATCAACGCGCCAATCGGCTACTACGACGGAGACATTTACCAGAACTACTTCAAGACGGTGACTACGAATAACCCCACCACGGATGGCAAGGCACCCTACTCTGCGGCGATCGAGAACATGTTGAACAGAAAGTCTCTAGAGGAGAGACAGAGATTTGAGCGTGAGGACGAGGCTGCGGAAATCTTGTCCAGTTGAGTTATTGGCGAAACTAAAAATATCATGTATTTGAAGGAAAAAAAGAAGAAAGAAAGGAAAGATCTTGAGATATGCTAATGAGGGTGTGGTATAGGCGGCGCAGCCCGAGACTACTCCAAGCTGGTGTCCTCGGGCTTGTAGTTATCAAGCACAATTCGGTATATGAACGAGGGTGCAAACCCGCCGACATTGGTGATGTAAATGTCGATATGTTCCGGTGGCACGTAGTCACCCAACGGGTTGGTCACCACGTCGACGTTCTCCATGAGCTTCGAGTTGCTATAGCTCAATACCTTGCCCGAGTTCCCCACCTCAATCAAGTCCTCCCGATTGAACGGGTAAAGAGGCGACAACTTGTAAAGCCCCGCCACACCAAAAACGGGCGTCTTGTGCTCTTTGGCACATTCGACCACGTTGGCCACACCCGAGTTCAGCATGCATCCGCCATTGGCGAAAACGGTGTTTGCACCCAAAATGACTTTGCCTACCCGTGGCATCACCGCAAACACAGTGCTGTCGGGAATCAAGACTGTCTGGATATTGTTCTCCGCAAGAGACTTCACAAACCTGTGGGCATCCTCGGTATCGTTCGGAAAGCTTTCCGTAACAAGCACGGTGAAATTCCGCTTGGAGCGCGCCTTGATAAGAAACTGCAACACGGTGTCAGAGCCCGGGGTCGCAGTCAACAAAAGCTCGTTTTCGTGGATGAGATCCGCAGCCATGTTTTCGAGTTCTTCCTTGACATTGGAGATCTCGTCGATCAAATCCCGGATGCCCTGGATGACAATGGAGCGCATGTCGCTCAGCTGCTTCTTCAGGAGCTTGTGCTGGGGAGGAGGTGTGTCCTGCCCACTGTGCGCAGTGGACAAGAGGCTGAACATCAGGCTGATCATGGGCGTGTTATCCTGCGCCAGCGGGTCGGCCGTCTCGATCTCGTCTCGGATTATGGCCAACACGCGCCTGACCACGTTCCCGGGAATGAATTCCCGGGGACTGGCGTGGTGCAAGTCGAGCCCCACCTTCCTGATGAGGGCAATGAGGTCGTGCGGATCCGTCCACCGGGCCGCCGAGATCACTCTCATGAGCACGTGAGCCACCTTGAGGGCCACGTCCTTGTCGCCGGTATGTTGCTTCCGCTTGAGCTCAAGAATGAGTGGATCCATAAGTGCCTGGACATCCATACTTAGGGCAGACGGCATGGTTTAGGGTTTGGTGTGGGCTTGGCGGTACGGTTTCTGGAGGGTGGTTTTTTGAGGTGAGGAGAGAAGTGCGCCCCGTGCTGTGTGCAGGACGCCCACCTTGGCTCCCTCCGGCGGCAGGGTTCATGTCCGTTTTCTGGACGGGGTTTTCGGATCACGCGTGTTTGTACCGTTACTGGCTTGTGCTTTCCAGGCTGTTCCCGCTTCGTGGTTTTCCGGAGTATGGATCCATCCGCTCAAGTGTGCTCGGCTCTGCTCGTTCCTATGCAGTGCCATCTACCGCAGGCCTCAGCATTTTGCTCAGCTTGTTCTACCAGTGCTTTGCTGAGAAGCAGTTGCTCGATTTTCCGAGACCGGTGTTTGGATGACTCGCCTGTCTCTGCTGGTGTATTTCTACCAAGTCACGTGCGTGGATTCCGTGAGCCACTGCTGCCTGCATTGGGCCTAGTGTGGTGGCCCCAGCTGAATTTGGAAGACTAGCACTCCGACGGTCAACCGCCTCGAAGATTTTTCAGAGTATAGTTGATCTGAGGAGCCGTTTCCGGAGAATTTTTCGCTAACTTTTCCGAGAGAAATCACCGTCTTTCGATTTTTGCAGGCTACAATACTGTTTTATTGTGGTCAAATATAGCGTGCGGAACCATATATATCATAAATATAGCGTGCGCAACCATATATATCATAAATATATTACAAATCCCTGGACCCTGTGTATTTGTGTTTGAATCAGTTTAACAACTACAAGCCAACTTGAAAATAAGACCGCTTCCAAGGCTAATTGCCATTGCACAAGCAGCTTGTAGCACCAGCCCTTGGAAGGATGAATGAATACGATATAAATTACACCATTATGATGTTCCTGTCCAGACGGATCAATGTGCAAAGCTGAAGCCCAACTCCTGGCAAATCTGCCCTAGGACAACCAGAGACGTCAGGAATATCCGACTCATACGACATTACCCCTCCTGAACCTGTCCAACCCAGAGCAAAATGGCGGGCCAGGTCACGTGATAAAACCCATCTATCTCCGACCACATGGATTGCGTGGAGGATGGATCTCCACAACATTCTGTTTTGCCACGAAATTCCCCAGCAAACGCCTGGCGGCACCAACTATTCGTTTTCCACTGCTCTTGAAGATTCCAAATGCCTTATGAAAGTGCGCTCCAAGACTCGCTCCGGAGGCTCTATAGTGAGGCTTCTGAATTTCGGATTTCAATTGAAATCATCGTGAAATTGGCCAAAAGTCTTAGCCTCGACACTTTTGTTGACGCAGAGGAATCCCCTGGAGTGAAACGTCTCTCCATTGCTGGCTCTCTTCTTCTCATGGAGATCGATTTCAAAGATGATCGTACGGTGTCTAAAGTGAGTCTCTCCCTGGGAAATCACTCACTGGCATCTTCAGAGGTAAACTCATCTGCAAAGATTTGCGGAAACATCGTCGCAGAAACCGCTGCTTCTGCACTGTCCAAAAATGGGGCAAAAACTGTCGTGCTATCCTATCTGCCAGACCTCAGAGCCTCGTTTCTTCGAACACCGCAAAACCCGCTGGGACTCGGCCCAAATTCGGGATCCGTTGCCGAAGAAATTCTCTTTGCCAGCCTTGAAGGCCCAAAGTTGGGATCATTCCCCAGAAACCTAAAATACCTCGCCGACCTCGATCGCGTCTCACCGCCGGAAGGTGATTTGATCGTATACATAGAAAACTTGGCCACGTATATGGCTGCCATACACTACAAAGAATGCATACTCAGCCCTGATGAGTGGCAGGTTGCAGAGGGTCTAACAAACAGTGTCGGGAAAGTGGTTCTCAATGACAAAGACCAGAAACACGTGGGTATTTTCCTCCAATTCTGGCAAGATTGTCGAGTTATCAACCATTCTTTGATCCACGACCAGAAGCCTCATGTGGGCAAAAAATACTCAGCTCTTTTAGCTATTGAAGAGTCCGAATCCCCAGCCGTAGACTATGTGTTGGATGCCGGATCTAAACCGTGGCATATCGTGACTTCTAGTTGCGAACAGATGGCGTATTTTTTCGAGGGCCAGACTAAAACTGCCCACTTACAGAATAACCAGAGTGTCACTGCAAACTCCAATTGGAAACTCGTGCTTCGGTTCGCGGAACCGATTTTTTTTTCAGAGACACTCTTGCAGTATTTGGGCATCACAGACTATGAGTGTGCAAAGTCACTGGAGCTCAACAATATGTGGGATGAAATTGCTGAGACAGGCGAGCTCAGATTTAAGAACCTGGGGTTGGAGTATGTGTTTGCCTTTCATGAATTTTCGCCTCACGTGAACTTGCTGGCGTTATCTATAGCGAATCTTCACATTATTACAGAGCTTTTACCTGCTCTCCGGAACCAGATCACATTCACGAGGATTCTTGAGAGTGTTGCTCTCGATAAAAACAGCGAGTACGTCGAAAGGCCGGAGGCATCAATCAACGAGGAAAACAAGCAGAAAATCAGGGACTCATTACAACTTTCAAGTGACGTGCCTGACGCAGAACTTCTTGGCCTAAATACAATATCCAATGACTATACTGGTGTGCAGATGCTTGACCAAGATCTTGAATTGGGAGACTTTATCAAGAGCGAAAGTGAAAAGAATGATTCTATGATACAAGATGATTTCAACGCAGACACAGCAGAAAGCTTTCAACCGGACAAAGCATTCTTGCAAATCACCTTCTTGGAGACTTGCTATGGAGAGCCGGGTTCCGACTTTGTTTTGAAAATCCTGGGCCAGGTTTCAAAGTCTGACGAACAAACCGTGGATGCAAAAGTCCGGGTTCGAAACGGTCAGATTCTGAGAGTACAGCATGATGAAGATCTGGAAATGCTTATTGATACAGACTTGAGCCAGCGCTTTGTGAAAAGTCTTGCGCTTTCTGAGGATGTTTTACTTGCACTGCAAGTAATCGCAATTTGAGCAGATGGCTTCGCCATAATAGTGTATGATTTTCAATTTCAGCCAAAGAAACCGCAGAAAAGTTGAGCCACCTCAATTACAGGAGCAATTTGAGCGTCTTGAGAAATAAAGAAGAGGCAAAAGACTGGCATCAACAAGAACGCTTCATCAAAGGGAGCTCGGGGACTTGAGACGAGCTAGAAGCATATTATTGACACAGAGCTACTTTTCTTCGGGTTCAAAAAGACAAAAAGACAGCTTCCGGAGTAATACCGCATCATCGAAATAAACAAAGGTCTTTGTTGGTCACCATGACCCATGAGAGTTTGGTCTGTTTTTTCATGTCGTTGTCTGTATACGGATAGGAGAAGGTGTATGTTTGAATTAGGCGACCAGACATCTAAAGAAATATGGCATCAAGTATGAGTGGAACATAGATACAGATGCTGCTCCAAGGTTTGGATCACCACATCAATAGCTCAAAAATGGGGATGGTGCCCCGCGCCTAGGCCAAAAAAAAATCTCGCTTGATTTCATTAATCCCTGGTGATCACTATGTACATGTAAAAGACACGGGGCTCTAAAGCTTGACACCAATATGGATACTGGCCACGCCAAAAGTCAAGTTCTCGTAGCCCTGCTCGGGTACATAGAAACCGGCTTTTTCAATCATATCGCGAAACACCTCTTGCTTTGGGAATCTCTGAATACTCTCAACCAAGTACTGGTACGAGTCTCTGTCGTCAGCGATCAACTGGCCCATCAACGGCAATGCACCAAAAGAATATGCCTGGTACACATAATCGACCATGGGGTTTTCCACGTGGGAGAACTCAAGACACGCAAAGATTCCGCCCGGCTTCAAAACACGGTAAGCGGTGTTCAAGCCGGCTTGGATGTTGGTGAAGTTACGGATGCCAAAGGCAACAGTATACACGTCCTTGGACTCGTCGGGAATCGATTCCATGGTTTCGCCGTTCTGCTCGAGGAAACTGACTCTGTCGGAGCCATCGTTCCATTTCGACTTTTCGTACCGCACCCGGCCCTCAGCCAACATATCGGGGTTGATGTCGGCCACAGTCATGGTGGATTTGGTGTCACCAAACTTCTGCTCGGCGTGCTCCAAAAGACCAAACGCGATATCTCCGGTACCACCGGCAACATCGAGGAAATCCAAGGGCTTCGAAGAGCTGGCACGCATGCCGGCGTCCAATCTGTTGATGAAATGGTGTTTCCAGAGTCGGTGCACACCGAGGGACATGGCATCATTCATCACGTCGTATTTGGACGCCACGGACGAGAAAACGCCCCGCACCATTTTTTCCTTGTCTTCCTTGTTCACAGTCCGGAACCCGAAGTGCGTGGTGGCGGTATCCGGGTTTTTCTTGGCCGACTCAGTGGCGCTGGCTTCGCCCACGTTTTGGGGGCTGTCCGTGCTTTTGGAGTATGTTCTAGAGAACACAGGGAGCTGGGCCGAGCGCGGGCCGAGCGCAATTCTCTTCAACATAAAACGAGAGGTCATGGGGGGCAAAAAAGAGGGTAAATCAGAGGTCTCGAAGACTCTGGCGAGTACCTATATGGGTGTTTGAGTGGGCTGGTCCCGGCACGTGTCCTGGGTATTGGGGATTTCTTTGGGTGTTTTCAAGAGTACCGTGGCAGAAGACTTTTTCCTTTTAAATAGCCGACAATCTCCAAGACGTGAATCGAATGCTAAGTGCTGATACCTCCTTGAAGAAGTGCTGCGGTGAGAGTGGGAAGGTATCGCTCACTTTTCGAACGTCCTGCACACAGCACCACGCTTCTGATTCGATGGGCCCCTTTGGCGCTCCGGGGCGGCGGTGTTTCGGCGGCTGTGGCCGTGGCGTCACGGCGGCGGTCTCCAGGGCTGGATTTCGGGTCGTTTGGAGCACCGAATCGGGTGTGGACGGAGCATACCCATGCCCCCATCATTGACATCACGTGACGCACATAGCCATGCCCGAGCAGATCTGCTGAAGAAAAGACCACAATGCTGGAAAAAAGAGCCCAATTCTGATGAATGGGCACCTTATTCGAACGCCCGTCACTGCGAGCGGTTTTTCTGGTAAAATCAAGCGTGGCAGGACCAACGGTAGAGAATTATCAGCTGCGAATGTGCTAATTTGCATGTTTAATCGGACGATGGCTGGCAATAGTATTGCCATTGCCTCACGAGCAGGACACATATAATGACAAGTTCCACCTCGCACAGTAGTCTATCAGTACACCCACCCGGAAGGCCGTGGACAGAGCGAATAGAAAGAGGATACTAGCATACCCAAGGGCATGACTTTCGGATGCTTCAGAAACTGGCCCGGGCCGTCTGGCGCCCAGTATCGCAAGCTTCGCGAAACAACGGTCTCTACGCGGCAGTACAAAGTATTATGTGGCATTTCCTAACTGGTCCGATGAATTGAAATAGCGCAGCTTAAGCCTGCACGATTCTGATGGTGTTGGAGTGGCCAGAGCCTCTGGTCCATCCCTGGATCGTGACAATGGAGTCACCCTTCTGGAGGATGCCCAAGTCGCTGGCCTCAGCCACGGCCCACCTCAATCTGTTCTCAACGTCCTCCTGCCAGTTCTCCACCTTATCCTTCTCGTAGACGAAGGGGTACACGCCCCTGTACAAGTGGGAGAACCGTGCAGCACGGGGGTTTCTGGTGACCATCATGATCGGCACGTTGGGCTTGTACTTGGACACCAATCTGCAGGTCTTTCCGGACGTGGACAACACCACAATGGCCTTGGCGTTCTGCTCGTAGGCGGCCGACACCGCGGCAATGGCACATGTCTCGGTGGTGTTCGTGGGTCTTTTCACCAAGGACCGGATCTCGTTGAACAAGGTGGTGTAGGAGATGGCCTTCTCGGCGATGATGGCGGTGTTGTGCATCATGGACACGGCCTCGAACGGGTAGTTACCCTTGGCGGTCTCGCCGGACAACATGACACAGTCGGCACCGTCCAAAATGGCGTTTCCGACATCGGACACCTCCGCCCTGGTGGGTCTGGGGTTGTAGGTCATGGACTCCAACATCTGCGTGGCGCAGATCACGGGCTTGGCGGCCAAGTTGCACTTGGCAATCAACTGCTTCTGCACGACAAAGACCTGGGGTGCGGGGATTTCGATGCCCAAGTCGCCTCGGGCCACCATGACACCGTCGGTCTCCTTCAAGATGTCGTCGAAGTTGTTGACACCCTGCTGGTTCTCGATCTTGGCGATGATCTGGATGTCCTTGCCGTCCTCGCCCAAGACCTTTCTGATTTCCTTGATGTCGGCGCCGGTTCTGATGAACGAGGCGAAGATCATGTGCACGCCGTTCTGCACACCGAAGCGGATATCGTTCTTGTCCTTCTCGGACAACGCGGGCAAGTCCACGTCTGTGCCGGGCAAATTGACGCCCTTGTGCGAGCAGATCTTGCCCGCGTTG
Organism: Metschnikowia australis; assembly: GCA_019285895.1. Lineage (NCBI taxonomy): Eukaryota > Fungi > Ascomycota > Pichiomycetes > Serinales > Metschnikowiaceae > Metschnikowia > Metschnikowia australis. The sequence continues at coordinate 251,586 of JAGSXI010000016.1, read as the reverse complement.
ACGGACTTGACCTTCAAGGTCTGGTCGTCCACGATCTCGAGCACCTCGAAGGACAACACACCGTCGTCCACGTAGATGATTCTACCCTTGCTGATGACCTTGGCGATGTTTTTGTAGTCGAGGTACATGACCTTGTCGTCACACAGCTTGGCGTAGGCCTCGTCGGTGGAGAAGACCATCACGTGGTCCGCCGGGATCGGGAAGTCCTCTTCATTGACGGTGGTGCCGGTTCTGATCTCGGGGCCCTTTGTGTCCAAGGCGATGGCCAAGGCACGTCCCTTGTAGAGCTCTTCGGATTTCCGGGCGTTGTCGATCACGGACTTGTGGTACTCATGGGAGCCATGCGAGAAGTTCATGCGCACGATGTTCAAGCCGGCTTTTCTCAATTTGACCAAGACCTCGGGGTTGTTGGTTTTGGGGCCGATGGTGCCGATGATGGACGAGCGACGCAAGGACTTGACGGGGGTCTCGACGGTGTCGAGCTGGGTCAACCATTGCAAGGAAGATTGAGACATGGGGAAGTGTGTATATTTCTGAGGAAAAGCGAAGAAAAGCGAAGGAAAAAGGGAGAGGGCCGGCTGGAGCCACGCCTATATAGTAGGCGCGCAGGCCTTGGGCCGGTTGGATGTCGGCCGGAGTTGGCGCGGGCGATGTCCGAGGGCCCTGTGTGCAGTCCCTATCTATGCAAAGAAAGCGCGCAGCGATGGCCATGGTCCAGGGAGCCGCGGGCCTGTGGACGAATCTGAGAGGCTGGATAGAGGGGGCCTACGGGGACGGTATATATGCGCCGGTGTTTTGATGGAGGAGTTTTTTGATGCGGTTTTTGATGCGGTTTTTGATGCGGTTTTTGATGCGGTTTTTGATGCGATTTTTGATGCGATTTTTGATGCGATTTTTGATGCGATTTTTGATGCGATTTTTGAGGCGATTTTTGATGCGATTTTTGATGATGATTCTGGATGGGGAGGTTTGTTAATTGTGGATTTGCTTCAATTTGATTTGTTCTAATTTGGGGCGTTGTCTTGTTCTAAGTTGTCGGTTTGTCTTGTTTAATTTGTCGCGTTGTCTCGTTTTCTTTCGCGTTGTCTCGTTTTCTTTCGCTTTGTCTCCAGTGGATTCATTCTTTTCATCCTCTCAATTTCTCAATTTCTCTCTTTCTTCTCTTTCTCTTCTTCTCTTCTTCTCTTTCTTTCCAGTCCATTCATATCCACATTCGTACGCTTTCTCTCCTCATTTCTCATTTCGGCTTCTCCTTGGCCAAGCCAACTGGCCCTATTCATGCCTCACTTCTTCGCCTGCACCTCCGTATGGCCCCGCGCTTGGATGCCAGAACCGCAATGACATTATGCGCTTACAGCGCCCCCACCCGATCCCAGCCTTTCACACCCGACCGCGTGGGTGTGTTTTTCTACAGTCTTCCATTCTCCATCGGGCCCCTTTTTCCTTGGGCAATGAGATGGGCGCCACCAGATCGAATCTCATGATTCTGACAAATTTTTTTGGGGCGTTTTGGCCCATGCGCTCGGAGATCCCGCGGCCCGATGAGACTTTTTGGGTATTCGTGTCGTTTTATTCCCATTCCTAATTGTCACGTTCCACTTTTTGATTTCGTTTTGATTTCGTCGATTTCGTTTTGATTTCGTTTTGATTTCGTCGATTTCGTTTTGATTTCGCTTATTCCACCTCATTTCATGTTCACTTCACCTTTTTGCTCTGCTTTTTGCTCCAGTTCCACCCTTCTGACTTCTGGTTCAGTATCTTTATTCCACCTGTTTCTGCACTTTGCATCACGATTTCTCCTCACGTTTGTACACGGCTCACTAAACTTTCAAACCGCATTTCATCTATAATATACCCGTCGTTCCATATTTGCCCCCTTCCCTGTTCTTTATCATATCCCATGAGTTTATGGCCTTTCATATAGAATACATCAAGGTTCAAGCGGATAAGGTTCAAGCGGATGGATGGAGTTTCTGACAATGAGACCGAAACTGCTCGCATGAATCTCGCCCAAGTTTCATCGTAAAAACATGGAGGCAATGGTCTGACAGCCAGAGGAAATGCTCATAATAGCACCCATCGTAGAAGACGCACACCATATATGGCAGTTGACATGTCACCACCTACTTCAACTCTCCGCATCGTCTGCACTCAAAGACAATCAGTCAATCATTTCAGCCCCCAGAAAAACCCTCGTGTTTACCGAACCATCCTGACCCTTTCTGCGGCGCACCCTCTTGCCGCAATTGCAACATGTACACATCGTCAGATTCCAGCTTTTCCCATGGCGATACAAAACAAGCCAAAAAATTCATGGTGACCTCGCACACCCTCTGGGTGCCCTGGCAGCATGGTGTCGAACCTTGAGAATCTCGGACACACCACTAGTCGAATACGATCCGGTGTGGTTTGTTCGCCTACCTCTGATTTCTGGAGCCGAATAAGCCTGTGAGTCCCGAATCGCCCATATGTTTCCGGGCCAAAACCACGCAATAATAGCGCTAATGGTCATAGCCCGAAAGCCCATGGCTCTTCCAACTTATTTCGCACTGATGGCCCACGTAACGAACCAATGTACCCCGTTAGCAAGACAGCCCGAAACCCCATATTTTCCTGGAAACCCTAAAACCATCATGGCGTTCGAGAGTCACCCGCTTGGTTGGGTTCTGTTGCCAACAACCCGGAGTATCGCCATCCTATAAGATCGCACGGCTCGGACTGCGAAATGTATCTGCATCTGCATAGGATCAGCCTATTGGGTTTTGCCTCTTCCTTCTCGTCTGTCTCACTCTACTTTCTCTTCAATAAGCTTGGGCCCGTTTACCTCACAACCCGTTCGTCCCATGGTATTGCCTATAATCATCGGCGTGGGCGCCACATTATTGACTCTTTCGGGGAAGGCCTTAGCAGGCACGGTCCACCGATTCAACCGGCTTTCTCCACAGATGATCGCCACGCTAAACAAGATCCGTTTGGATGGCCCCGGCGACTCTTCGCTCAACAGACTGTCCAAAGAGCCCTCTCATATAAAATATCTCAAATCGCGGTTCAACAATTCCGGTTTCGAGAGCAAGATGACCGAGCGAGAGGCGCTCCTAGTGTTGGGAATCGAGGCTAGCGAAATCTCGGGCTTGACCCGAGACATTTTGAAACTGCATTATAGAAGACTCATGATCATGAATCACCCAGACCGCTCCGGCAGCGTTTACTTGTCGCAGAAAATCAATCAGGCCAAGGACGTATTGGACAACAGCTACTTGTTGAAGAAGTGATCTTCTGCCCGGCCGCAATCACAAATGCTTTTTACTAGCCACTAATTTTTCTTTGGCGTCTGGTGAGACAAATGCCGGCTGTCTCTAGTCTTCGCTGATGAGAATGCTGTCGCCATCCATCATATCCGAAATTGACGCATCTCCGTTTTCCCTGGCATCTTCTGAATGTCCATTTCTGTCTTCATATCTGCCGTTCGTATCACTGAAGACTTCTGGTTTCTTTTTGCCGCCCTCAAAATTCTCCTTGACGCGCAAGTAGTGAGCAAGTTCATCGGCACTGACTGAAGGCGATAACTCGCGTTGCGCCTTCTCGAAATCGCCCATGGATACTTGCACGTTGATGTCTTCTGCGGTGGCAACATTGTCGAACCACCAGCGGCTAGAAACCTCTTCTTTTTTCTCACTTGTTCGGGTCTGGTTGAATAACTTGAGCTTGCTGTCCACTTCGTTGGCCGTTCTTGTCATGGCATTCAACATCGAGTCGCTGCACAAAGCGTAGAAATCTGCACCAGTAAACGTGAAAGAGCATTTCTCGGCAATCTTGGCGAGATCGACATCATCTCCCAACTTGAACTTCCTTGTCAACGCCTCAAGGATCTTCGCCTGTTTCTCGTTTGTATCGGAGATTCCCAAATATAACATCTTGTCGAATCTTCCAGGTCTCAACAATGCCTCATCAAGCAAATCCGGCCTATTCGTAGCTCCGACGACAAACACACCATCCCCGTTATTTTCGCCTCCGCTCATGCCGTCCAATTCAGCCAAAAGCTGCGACACGATTCTGTCCATAACGCCACCGGAATCGCCCTGGTTGCCTCTTTTGGGAGCCACGGAGTCCAACTCGTCAAAGAAAATCACACATGGCTTGGCGTCACGAGCCTTTTGGAACACTCGCCTCACGTTGGCTTCGGATTCTCCGATGTACATGTTCAACAACTCTGGGCCCTTAATGCTGAAAAAGTTAAGCGAGAAATTGGTGGCAATGGCCTTGGCAAGCAATGTTTTTCCTGTGCCTGGGGGGCCATAGAACAAGATACCTGATCTTTTCTTTAGCCCATTGCTGAATAACTCCGGGTGCTTTAAAGGCATGTCTATCGTATCCAAAATTTCGTCTTTGACCAAGTCCAAGCCTCCGATATCTTCCCATTTCACATTAGGGATTCTGGGGGCGCCAATAGAATCGCTAAATTGGTTTCTGGCGTCGTTGATTGCTTTCTCGAAATCCTCTGGAATCAACAAAAGACTACCGCCATTCCCGATTTTGACTAGTTTCTCCACATTGATGTTGATAGACTTCGCGTGATTGATGAGTCGTAACGTGGCCGATTGTTTCGTCTTCTTAATGATTGATTTCAAGTCCAGTGGCGTCAATCCAGCGGATTGAAGTGCAAGCGTCTGGCTCTTGATATCTTGTCGCTTGTCAACACAAAAGTCGTCAAATTCCGGTTTGTTTGTGAACTCAATTTTGTCCTCAAATAGCTCGGGCAAGTTCTCTGAGTTTGAAGCCTCAGTCTCTAGATTTAGAAGGAAATTAAATATTTCCAATCTCTCCTGTTCGGAGGGAACACCCACGTTGATCTCAAACGTGATGATTTGCCTGAAGGTGTCGCTAACCTTGTCAATGTCGTTGCTGCTGGCAACAAGCACAATGTTGGTGTACTTGGCCATGATTTCCTGGATGGCTTGAACCACCTTCAACGAAAGAGAAACTGTGCTTGACGCACCTTGTTCGTTAAGGTCGACCTGCCCACACAAAACCTCAATGTGTTTTACATAGAGAAGATGATAGTTGTCACAGTGAGCGGCTTCCAGCTGACCTGCGAGTTGTTTTTCGATTTTTCCACTGAGCAAGCCAACCAGCTTGAGTTCTGCCCCTGGCTTCACAAAATCATTCGCGTCTAGCTCAATTAGATTGAGCCCAAAATGCAACGCGGCACTTCGGACCAACGTGGTTTTCCCTAGTCCACGAGACATGGAGTGGAGGAGAATATTGGCCCTTAGATCTGTGCGCCCCGAAGGTTTCATGCTTATCTCAAGCACCTGGAAAAACTCGTTAGCGTATTTAAACGTGGCTGGATTGGCGGAGAACGCCCGGAAGTAATCAAATGTAGGTATCATTTTCAAGTACTCATTCCAGTGAATGGTTCTGTTCTGCGGCGCAGCCACAAACTCCACGCCTGAAGACGTCAAACTTGTCTTTGCGGGGTCAATGACAAACTGACAGCCCTCATATTTTTCGCCGTCAGTCCCCGAGATATCCACTACTTTGAACCAGGCAACTGAATCCGGATTTCCAGTGGGAACAATCTCGGAATCCGGGCTTTCTTCGTCTTCGTTGTGGCCCAGATGGGCCGTATAATCAAATAGCGCCCGGGAGAGCACCGAGTCAATGCATACGGGAAACATGTCACCTCTTTTGAAGCATTTTCTTTGTGTGTGGAACATTGTTTTCAACTCGGCGAAAAAGCTTCGCTGGTAGGTCTTATCCATTGTAATGGGGCTTACGACGCGTGCAATGGTGGCACTTTTAGCGACGGGAATCGCCTCACAAAGGCTCAGGTGAGGCGAAAAGTGGGGTTTAAATAGAACGCGGCCGTTCTCCGGCAATGACAAATTGATCAAGAGCAACGGCGAAAGGTACACTGTATTCTCTTTGAAGGACTTGGTGGGCTCAAGGAACGTGAATATTTTGACAACCACACAAACATTTCCAGCGTTCAATTCGACCAAGTCTCCGTTGAAGACAGGGAACCCAAACTTGGTGAGATCACGGGTGGTTAGAAACGCATGGAGCTCCGGATCATCGGGGGCAAAAGGAGCCCCTGGAACGGCGACTCTGTGAGGCAAAGGAAGAACGTCAAAGCTGTATCCAGAATATGGATTTTCGCCCGATGCTGGAGAATCGAACACAATGCTTTTCGAAAGGTACTCGGACAAATCGAGGTCCAAGGCCGCGTCTTCCGCGGGTGATTCTAGAACGAGATTGTCCATAACTTTCCCGAGATCTTGGAACAATTGGTCTTCCTTATGCTTGATAAATACTATGTTAGTACTGATCAGAACACGGCCCTGGTAAAACGGCTCACAGAGATCAACAGTGCCGTTGAGCGCCCTGATCGTGTCGCCTTGTGCAAGCACGCCCCCAGAGGCGGAAATGTATTCCGAAATAAACTTCTCTTTGACTGAAAGCTCTTGAGCTTTGTCCAAAATATCGTATATTTCTTCGGGAACACTAACGAAGATCTGGGCGAGCACGGGGATCGACGAAGAGTCGATGCTTTGAATGACACAGCCTGTGAAGGTCAAATCTGCTCCGAATTTGGTCAAAGTAGCGTAGTTGGTGAGCGTGACCGAGCTTGGAGTAGGGGCCCCGTCGTCAATCAGAGAGATTTTGTAGATGTTGAACTTTGGAAAGAAATCAGGCACGCCGACAAATTTCATCAACACGAAATGACATTTGGGTGGGTCTTTTTCCGGGGCTTCCCGTTGCAGGTCCGGGAAAAGACGGACAAAGAGTTCCATGGATACCGAAACGGAGTCCGCAACCAAAGAAGTGGGGTCGTTCACAATGTGGACATTTGCGCTGGTGGATATCGACGGTGAGTCCGAGGCTTCGACGGATGGCATTATGAGTATGGTTCTTTTCGATTCGGGATGGGCAAAGACAAGAGGGTTGGACAGGAGCAGGGCAAACTTTCCCGATCACCACGTCTGAGTTTTTTTCTGCAATGGGTTGTTTGGGCACAGATGCTCGTGGATGAGAAATTCGCTGGTAAATATCCAGGCCCAACGTCTGGCGAGCCTCGGCAAAACGGGCCAAATTCTGGGGAAGCGAGCCGCGCGGTGGGGCAGGTTTCCAGGGCCGGCCTCGAAATCGGCTCGCTTGAAACGAAAAAAGGTGCCTAAAATGAACAAAAAACATGCCGTTTGGCAGGAAGAGGTTTCTGGCTGGTTTTTTTTTATCGCTGGTGATACTAGAACCTCCTCTGTTTCGGTCGAGGATTTCGGTGGGGGCACCTGTTAATTAGAGTACTACTAGGTGCGACAAGGCAGATGTTCTTCAGCTTTCCGGAAGAGCAGAAAGGGCAAACTCTTCGTTTTTTTGGCAATGAGGGCCTGTCGATTCTGGCAGCTCTTTGACTAGCCATGCCAGAAAGCCGATATTCTGCACGGAATAATCAAGCATACGCGATATGAAAATTCACTGATGGCCGAAATTTACGCGCCGAGCCAGCGCAGGTACAAATCCAGTTTGCTGAAAGGAGATGTATTCAACCATGTTTAGAAACAGCTTGTTCAATGTTTCCTGGAAAGTTAAGATATTCAGCCATGAACAGTTGAAGATTGGAGGCAGGTGCCTAGGTTCCCCTACCACACCCAAGCCCCTCTTTTTGGATGACGAATGAAGAATATATACACATGCTTCGAGTTCGAATGATTCCACGCATATCAAACCGACAGCAGCTCATGTTTTAGTCTCCATGTACAGAGTGATATTCCTCGCAGGACTATCCCGTACCTGGCATGCCTAAACCATCAACGCACAGCAGGAAGTAGTCCAGCACGCCCTCGACAATCCAACGAGGTTCAGGTGTTGTTCGAATGGCTCACTTCTAAGCCGCCATTCGAGACCACATTCTTTGAAGTCTTACGCAATCAATGAACGGCTTTCGACGAATGGATGTGGGGACATATTGACCTCAGTTTTCTCGACTCCCTTGCCCGCAGCTAAAAGAGATCTGACAGCCCAAACCACGCAAACCTCGGTTTTGCCTGTCCAAAGACACCATGCAATAAAATAAGAACGAAAGTACAAGAAAACAACACAATTAACGTTGCACTCATTCTATGAGCTCCAGAGCAGTGCGAACCCTCGCCCTAAGATGAGAGATTACCCGGCCATCAGACATTCGCGGTCGGCAGAAAAAAACATACATCTTTCTTCTTGTCGACCTGCTGTTGTTTACCAGACATCTATTGAAATGGTATGTTTCAAGCACCGCCCGATTTGATGATGAAACTTCTTTTTTTTTTCTACCAACTTTGAGCATTCCTTGAGTCGCCCCCGTTTTGGGAGCACATGGCTCGCTTGCAATGACCTGGTACTTTGTCATAGTTACACTGAATGAAATCGGCTCAGACTATTCTACCCCAACCTTCTTACTAACGAACAAGGAATGTCATTGACGCTTTCGAACAGATCATATAATAATGTAGTCGTAGAGGCGGGGCTGGTACCAGATTGGGTTTTGAAGAGTTTTGTATAAGGTATGGAAGACGCAATTATGCGGACATGCCCTAGAGGTGACGTGATTCCCTCGAATTGTGTTTGCTTCTCCATCTCTTGCTGATTAGCTCAGCCGAGATGCATCTTCTTGTGCCCTAGCCGTATTTTCGCATACTGAAAATCCCGCCATATTCATTTCATTTGACAAGCATGAAAAACGGCGTAAGCGCTCCGGAACAAGGAGAGTATTTGCTCTACGACGCTCGTCCTAAATAGGCCACTATCGGTCTTGGAATGTTGACGTCACTTGAAGCTGGATGGTGAGGCAAAGGGCTCGTCCCTGGTGAAAATCAAGGTGTGACAGTTGGAATTATATCGAAGTCGCCAGTGACGAGCTCTTTGTTCCAGCGCTGGCCTGAAGTTGCTCATCATATTCGGTATTCTTACTGCAATAGCTATCAGTTTTGATCTGCAATGCTTTTAACGACCACGTCGGAGCTGTCTCGGCTAAGTATGGATGCCAGAGACATGTTTTGCTCCAGACGTTCGATTCGGATGTACCAATCAAAGCACAGGTATTGTACGCCACTTTGATTATATTCATGGCCATGCATGTTCCTCTGCGACACCAAGCTGAATGTCCAAAGGTTTCTTATGGTGAGCTTCATATTCCCCTTTCGTGATCCACGATAGGATAGAAGAAGATGGGAACGTGATAGCCGCGAGTCTTGGAGCCGTGTCTAGTCGTGAAATCCTCACGAATCGTGATCCTCGGGCGGATGTCCCACCCTATCCGAATTGCAAACCCTCCGTTCCTTGTTTCCCGACCCTACCTCTACCACCAATAGTCAAGCGCAGCACTATTCATGGCATGATCACCAAAGGTACTCACAGTGCAACGCATGATCTGCACTGACCAACAAGACTAGCTTGCATCCTTCCATCCGCCCGCCATTCGGAGACCTCAGTGCTACAGGCAAAGTATCCAGCAGCGTAGTAAAAGACCAACGTGAAGCTCGGGCAGAAGTGGCGTCACGTCATACAAGCCATGGGTCAGCTTGTTGCATAAGTGTGCCAATTATCCAGGAGTGTGCCAATTATCCAGGAGTGAGCATGCCGGCCCGTTTGTAGGCCCCTGGTTTAGCTTTGTCCTCTTCCAATGCCAAGGCTTAAATCCATGGGCATGTATTGTAATCCCAAATCCTGAATTTCGAGATGACAGCAGGGCCAAATGAAACGAGCCCACGTCAAAATCCATTAGCATTAGAACATTTCCTCGAAAGTGGACGCACGGAACTGTACCGCCGCATGACCATGACGAGAAGATACGTAATCTGAGAAGCCGGACCGGAACCCACCAAAGCTCATGCATGTGGGAACCGGGATGTCACGGAAAAGCGTGGTCCACAGGCACGGCTTGCTACAGGAAGAAATAGCTCTGCTGCTACAGTTGACACCACAAAGTTATGTATTATGAGAAGTTAATTAGACTTAAGCCTCGTCTTCAATGACAACGGTTTGCAAACCCTTGTTGGATGGGACGGTGATTGGCTCGACGAAAGCGAACATGGACTCCTTGGCGGACTCCTCGTCGTTTCTCTTTCTGGAGATTCTCAATCTCATCTTGTGCTGGACACCCTGGATACCTCTCTTCCACAAGTGTGTGTTCAACTTGGGGTCCAATCTGATGTCAGTGGTACCCATGTGCTTGGAGGCAAACTTTCTGATCTCCTTGACGGCCTTAGGGGCTCTCTTCTTGAAGCTACAACCGTGCAACTAGAACTGTTAGTATTGGATGGTGGGGGAGGAACAAGGTGACTTGTTGGCTTGTTTGGGCTGTTTTACCACGCGATGCAATGACGAGGGCCGGAGATGGGACACCGGTCAAGTCGACGCGTCTAGTCACGGAGGTTTGTTGGGGCGGGGACGATATGCCATCTATGGTTTAACTCTGAATGAGGAACATGTAGACAGACATATCGATTGGCGCCAGGAAAATTTTGGCAGGGGTTTCCCGGCGTTTCAAGGGGTTCGGTACGATGATTGGGAAATCGGTGGGGGCTCCCGGGACATGTGCAGATGTCCTGCCTTTTCATAGCGTCACATTTCTAGGGCATGGGTGGTATAGGTGGGGCCATGAGAAAACAGCACCAGCTAAACAAGTCACATAATGGAAATTCTTCTGATCGAAGAACGCGGGGATGCTGAACATACTCTTTTGTGCAAGTTAATGGTGTATTCACGGGTAACAACGTCTTGTGAAGCCATTTTGTCGATGAGGTTTAGAGGGATGGAGTAGAGGGAGAATTAGCGAGGCTAACTTTTTCATCAAAATTTTCCGCAGTGAGGTCGTGCCGGGGCGAAACACGCGGGCGCTCGCTGTGCCGAATCTGGCGGCGGAGCGACACGCCGATGAACGCGACATTTGACGATGCGCCTGCAGGACAATGCGACATGGTACGAGCGCATCGCTGCCCGGGAAGAGCCACGTGCGCGCGAAGAACCTAGGGCTGGTGCCCTACCAGCGTCGTGGACTCGGGCACATTGCGGACAGACCCTCATATTAGTATGGACAACCAATTTGATACCTGGCAAATCCATGTGGTAGGAGGGTCTGGGACCGAAGCGTCGAGCGTGTTCTTTGGTCTGGTCCGCATTTGGTTGTGTTCAGTGGTGCAAATTCCAGGAAGGCTGTATTCTGGAATCCAATCCGAAAGTGTTCTGTAGTCAAGATCCGAGAAAGGCTGTGGTCAAGATCCGAGAAAGGCTGTATTCGCTAATTATACCCGACTTCTGCATTCTTCACATTCGATTATCGTCTCGGCTCAGCACTCTAGGTAAGGTCTAATTTGGGTCACGTTTTCTGATCATTTCTTGTGCATTCCCTATTTTAGTGCACACTGCAATATACCCTGTCAGGTACGCTCTCATTGTGTTGGCACCTAGGCTGAATTCTGCTATTCCGATCAGCCATGCTGTATGTTTCGTTTTAGAGCCCGGCCGCGGGGTATTGTCTGATCAGATCCAATATCACTGGGTCGGGTCCAGACTGATCTCCGCCAGCTAGTTCCGAACACAGCTTCTGTGGTCGACTATGGACCCGTCTCCGTTCCAGGGCCTACTCCAAACCATATAGCTTATTGAAATGCCCGTCCCATCGGGCTAGAACATGGGCGTATACGCGGCCCAAATCCGTGTTGAATGTCGCCCCCGAGAGACTGGTGGTATATGTCGCCGCCACGCTCCAGTGCGCTAGCAAGCAGCAGATTGTCCGCACGGAAAATAGGTCTTGATTCACCAAACGGGCCAAATCCTCTACGGATGGTTTCTTGCTGGAGGTCTCAATGTGCACAATGTCGCCGTTGATTTGGGGGGCAATTTTCCCCGTGACAACCAGCACTGCTGCCCACGTGGGCTTGCATACCTGCGCAAGCTCTTGCTCATATAGCGGGCCCCATTCTGCGGTCGTAGATGGCGACCCGCGCCGCAAGTGAATTTTGGCCAACACCCATAGTAGAGTAGCATGTGAATAGTAGTCGTGGAGGCTGGTCATAGAATCTGGGGGCGCATTGAGGCTTTGTCCCGTGACGTGCGGAAGATTGTGGAGAGTCGCAGGGGTCTCCGGGGTTTTAGAATTTCCGGTCTTCTCGGTCTTCTCAGTATTTTCGATATTCTTGGTATTTTCAGGACTCCCATTATTCCCAGGTTCAGTACTGGAATGATTAGTCTCCGGCTCAGTGTTCCCAATCTTTTCAGGCTCAGTATGCTCAGTACCAGTCTCAACATCGCGAGCTCCATCAATGGTTTTCCCAATCCTCTCCCCTCTCTCAGTACTCTCACCACTCTCCATACTTCGTACAATTGCTTCCTGTAGATCCCCGCGAAGCGAAGCAAGAAAAGAGACAAGCGTGGCGTGATTCTGCGACACAAATAGCACCGCAATCACAGCATACGCCAACGACATGAGCCTAGCCTGGAGGCCGTTTCCCGTGCCCACAAAAACACCCGGGTTTTCCCGGTCGCCCTTGAGCCGTTTTTGGTAGCACAACCGGTAGATTTCATTCACCCGCGCCATGTTGGGCGCGGCCTTCAAACTGACCATTAGCATGAGCAAAGAGTCCGGGATCTGCCCGTCGTTGTTGTTGGGGAGAGGATACACCGGCAGTACCACCCGCCCGTGCTGGAGACCTACAGCCCCGGGGCTCGGCGGCAGCTTTGCAGGGCGTTTCAGCGGGGAGCTGGCCAAAGGCGCCGGGTCGGCTCCGGGGTTCTCGCAGAGGTATAGGGCGTTGTTTAGAGCCACGGCCTCGCGTTTGGCCCGGGCTAGCTGTCCACTGAAAAGCAAGAGCAGGAGCCGGATTTCCCACACGGCCAAGCATTCGCTGGCCGACTGGAAAACGGCGCCGCGGAGCGCAAAATACGTGGTGTCCAAGATTTCCTGGTCCAGTGCCTGTGTCACGTACAGGTAGTCCGTGAGTAGGCCCAGCGAGGCCTGGGTTTGCGGGACGACGGAAAAAAGCAGGGCGGCTGCGAAACACTTGAGCTGGGCCATGGTTTGAACGGTGCAGTTTTATATATTCATGGGCAATTCCAGCGGTTCAAGGGTGGTTCTGGCGGGGCATGTGGATGTTGGTGGAACCGGGAGGGGATTGCGTGCGGCCCTGTGGCCCTAGGCGCGGCCCTGCCGACTGGCTAATATATGGTGCAAAATTTGGATTGATGACCCGGGAACTTTTGGGGTAGCCGGGAAAAACGAGAGAGCAGGAGAATTTGTGTAGCCAACCGAGAGATATGGCCGACGAGATCCCACAACTATACCTTAGAAATATGGTAGAGCAGGAGGCAGAGTTTGTTGAGCCATCCGGAACTATACTAGGGCTCAAACTGTCCTGGGATTTTGCATAATAGGCCCACGGCTTCTATGACTAGCTAGGATGAGACATCTGCCGAGGCGAGCAACGGCAGCGCCGGGCTGTCTATACCCCGGGTGGGATATTTGCCAGGTGCCAGATGACAGGCCTAGTTCGGACACATGCTCCGGAGACAGGGAAAGAAAGACCAAGGCTGCCAAACAGACCAAACGGTAAAGGCACAGAAAGCCCAAAACAGCCCGAAACAGCCCGAAACAGACCGAAACAGACCAAAACAGACCGAAACAGACCGAAACAGCCTGAAACAGACCGAAAGAGACCGAGGGCACAGAGACTATACAGACAACAACGGAACACCCGGAAACACGGAGACGCGTTGGACGGCAAAGTCCACAAAGAGCAAAAGTGCTTGCGTTTCGGAATTCTGCTGGAAACAAAGAAACGAAGATGCTTGCAGCCGGCCTTCCGTGCTTTCATGCGCTTTTTTCCGGCGTGCTCGTCCACGCCCAGGTCCAGTCTCAAATGGAAGAGAACAGGGGTGGGAATATCATTCAAAAACGCCGGTTTCTGTAGGGCCGGCCTCTCCAACTCCTCCAGCAGGAACACATTTTGAGCTTGTGCCGCCACTGCCAATCTGCAAAGCCCCCGTATTTCGCCAGACTAGACCCATAGCCTCCTCGACGAAACCACGAAGAAATGGGTCTTTTTGTCATGTTTGGGGCTGACAGCTGATAGCACCGTCACTTGAGGGAACTTTCTGCATAATTGACAAGCTTCTGCTCACCACTCTCCATGCCTAGCCGCAAGACCATTTTTGAGCCGCAAGCCTTCAACTCACGCCTCACTTACTCCCCAAAGATCGGAAAACGGGCATGTGGGTGACTTCGTTTTTCTCACACGCAATTCCACGCGTCGGTAGAAAGTTCCGGAATGGCGAGACACATGGAAGCCGCCATATCGTGTCTTTCGCATGCCGTGACGCGTCTCTCATATCAACAGAAAAGGCCCGGCTGCATCGGCCGATACTGCACCTTTCCTGGCCACGTGACATCCACTGTCATATCTCCCTGTGATCGGGACGTGCCGAACATATGCTCTTCTTTCCGTCTGCGGAATGATGTTTTCTTGGACCGCTTGTCTTCCGTACTGTGAGACCTTCGCCCGAGAAACACCAGCGCCCTGCCTCCTCGGGAAAGCCGCAGCAAAAAACTCAAATCCAGCCTCGTATCCAAGAGAATCCACCGCATCACATATCGTTTCCAGTAACGAACCCGGAAATCTTTTGGTGGTATTTCATGGCCAATAAATAAATTGTGGCGGCCCCATCATTTCGCACCCATTCGCACAGCGCCCCAGATATGGTAGCGTGGATGTGCGAATTCTAGTGATACAGTCCAGCCAATATCCAGCCATGGGCGAATAGAAAGGGCCTATGCAGCAGCCCTTTCCAGCCTCCGCCCCAACAAAAAAATCCCGAGGCCCTCTCCGGATATACACGCGAGATTTTGTGCTCCCTTTCTGGGACACGAGCCGGAGTTTGCGCTGTCAAAGCAAACACGGAGTCCACTGAAGTTTAACGGGCCGCTCGGGGCCGCATGTTTGGATGCGGCGCGAACCGCGAATAAGAACATCGTCTTTCTGGAACACACCCGTCTTTTCTCCAGACCTGCGAGATAGCTCCCGGATTTCCACAAGCACTACTCTGTGGCATAAGGCACAGCCCGGCAACACACCAACAGGACGCTCACCCACCCCTCGGCCCTGCTCGTACATAGCATCTCTCCATTAGGCCGCGCTGCCAAATCCCCATGGCACGTATTTCCGCCATGACCCAGAAACCACCGCCAGTCTCACACCGAGATCTTCTCACAGGTGCCAAACAGCAACAGGTCGCCCATCTCCAGACCGCGGCGGCAGCGTCGGAGCAGCTCATCCGGGCCGTGGAATCCATAGTTAGGGTCAATTCCGCCTCAGGGCCACTGGCGCGCACCGTGCTTTTGGACAAGGTTGCCACCATCCACGAGCTCGACGCAGAAATCGACCGGCAGCTAGCCCAGGACATTGTCGAGAATTACGAGGCGCTTCTTGCGGCCAAGCAGAAGTTGGCGCGCCACGTGAAACGCACCCAACGGGCCTTGGCCATGCTGCGGCATTCTGCTGGTTCTTGCGTGGATGTCTTGCAGCTGAAGGCCGAGCTCATTGACCAGGAGTTGCGGGTTTTGGAAACCGCGCTCTCGTACATCGACAACCAGGGCTGAGCCGGTGAGGGGCCGCACGACAGAGTATGGACGGGGATCATACGAAGGGAGGAAGACACGAAGGACAAAGGCACTGGACTTGAGGGTATTAGATGGAAAGTAAAACACGAGGGTAAAACACGAGGGTGAGAGGGAAAATGGAGTGAGAATGCGGCCACGCAAAAGAGAAGCGCAGAAACCAGTCCCCAGAAGCATATCCAGTATCAGGCGAGTTTTAGCAGTACGTGTATCGGTGGTGATGATCTTGCGTGAGTTAAGGTGACATTCGAAATAGCCTTGGGCATTTTCCCACAGTTAGATTAGCCTGGTGTATTGGATCCACCTTCAGGACATCAGCCGAGGCCCTTGCTTGCTGATTCCCACACTTTTTCGTTAACCCACCCCGCGTGGATTACAGCCACCATATCCTCTAGACTGATGCGCTTGCCCGCTTTCAACGGCCGCGCCTTCTCCACAAAGTCCCGGTATATTTGGGGATACATCTCTTGCGAGATTTGCCTCACCGACAGCCCTGCTGCCCGCTGCTCCACCTTCTGCTCGACATCCTCACACTCGTCGTCGGGAATGAGCCACCGCGCACGTCGTATTTCCCAGAGGGCGGTGCCCAAATTTCCGTCCCGTGACAACATTTGGTCTTTCAGCACGGCCTCTTGTGCAGTGAGCTCGAGCTCGTGCGTTCGGGTCAGCAGAAACAGCAGGTCTGTTTCTCCTTGGAATTCTTGCCTCAATTTCAGAACGTCCAACGCCTTATAAAGCGGCACGGGCGAGCTTTCGAGGGACGGCGGCATTTCTGAAAAGTCACCTGCGCTTATGCTTGTCTGTGTGCTCTGGTAGTATTCCTCGAGCAGCTGGTACTTCTTGAAGTCCTCAAGAAAACGGGCTTCTGGGCTGGTGGCGCTGCAGCACTTTTTAAGGCGGGGGATCCGTTCAAAAAAGTCCTCGTCGCTAGACTCGAAGAGCGAATCAAGAGCTTCTCCGTCAGAGTGACCAGTCTGCGACGCCAGCTTGATTTTTTGAAAAAGACAGTTCCACTCGCTGCTCACACGACGAAGCACAGACAGAAATCTATGCGAACGTCTCTTTCTTAGGTCGCGTGTCGCCTGTCCGGGAGCTGATGTGGTGGAGCTTTCCGGATTGGTTGTGGGCGTGTTCTCCTTCAGGCACGGATCCTCCATGGCTTACCCCTCCGAAAAGAGGCAGTACTATGCTTTAACGTGTGGAAACACCTGAAAAGGGTGCGATTTTCGTACTAGGGCGAAAATGCAGACAATTCAGAAAACACGCTTCAAGAAACAGGGCGTGTGTCTATGTCTTCTCCTTTATGGGTTCGTTTGTGTTCTGCGCTCAGACTCCAGTGGCGAGCTACAGTGCTGATGCCGGGCCTGGGGAAGGTTTTACAGATGCAGTTGTGCTATCGATGTTTCCTGCACATTGGAGGGTTTTTTGGTTCTCTCGGTAATATGTGTCGACAAACGCGCAAATCAGCCCAGATCCTGTCTAGCTCGCCTCGGCGGAGCTCTTCCATGCCAGGTCTTCTACCACGGTGCCGTACGGCAAAACGACCAGCCAAACTCGTGCGGGAAAAAACGAGAAGCATTTTTTTCTCTGCCCACTCCAAACCCCGGAAATGCCTTCTTCCCCATGAATTCTTGTCTTTCCAAACATAATCCTCAGTAGTGTACATTGATCGGCACTGCAGCCGTTATGTGCTCTGACCAAGGCATCAGCCGGCGCCCGGCGCTTGCGCCCCGCCATCGTTGGTTTCAAGAAGCAGCAAGTCGAGTTTCCATCCGTTTTTCTGCGCCAGGATCTGCGTGCTGGCATTTCTGTCATCGACGTATTCGCTAGCAGCCCTCTTATTAAGCGCCCGTTCTGCTGTCGACAAGAGAAAGGTCTCCCATTTCACACTATGGACTCCAATAGATAGCCCGCTGTGCACGGCGGCGCTGCTCAGCCAGGTCCGCGAGTTAAGGCCGTTCCGATAGAATCCTTTGTACGCATTTAGACTTGGCAACAAAAGAAGCGTGACAGAGAGGTCTAGCAACTCAATGCCGTCTTGATCTCTGTGCACGGCCGCCGGTCGTATCACATCCGAGTGCACCCATTCGGCATTGCATTCCGTCAAGTCGAGCCTATTGTTGAAAAGCCCGAGATGGCAGAGCACGTAAAAAAGGTCCGAGTCATCTGTGTATATGCCCGCATATCCACCCCAGAGTTCTCTCTTCCGCTCCACCTGTCCTTGCGAGTGACTCTTCAAAAAGTCCTTGATGTGCATGTATGAGATCTTCACTTCTATGAAGCAGTTGATGTAAACATCAGATAAAGGTGGAATCACCGGAATGTACCCGGAGATCATCTCACCAGTACTATCAGACTTCTGCTCCATATACTGCGATTGCATGTGTACCAACATGTCCAGATCTTGCTTCCGCAACCCGTGCAATTGATTGATCTGGAGGGTCTCCCAGGTGGTGGTGGGGTTATAAACTATCGTCCCGATATTGCGTCTTGTGGGGTATGCTCGCAGCAATTGGTCATAGATATGAGAGTGCATTGCTTTTTTCTGTTTTTTTCTCAGTGAAGCTCGGTCAGGAATCTGTGACGAAAAACGCCTCGGATTGGTGGAGAAGTTCTGACTGTAGATTTCAGCAGTTCTGTAACCCAGTTGTCCTTCGTTGTGAGTTGCGTGCCTATGTTGAATATGAGCGTTCTGTTGGGGGAAGTGTTGCGCGATGGGCTCCGGGTAGCCATGGCGGCGATAGTTCCCTTGATCAATAGAGTGGTTCCGAGTCTGGTTGGTAGTATGACTACTGGTTGGATTGTGGGGATAGTCTGGCGAAGGGCTATGAAAACCATGGCGATGGTGCTGCGGGCGTGGTCCGGACGAAGGCACCTGCGCATAATCGGGCGTATGCTGATACTTCATTACATGAGTTGGACGGTTTTCGGGGACATCATTTCCGCCACCTTTGATGGAATCAGATTCCATGGCATGCGGTGAAACTAAGGTCTGTCCTAGGTAATTATTCAACGCCTGTGGCTTGGGCAACGCTATTTTCTGGATACTGCCATGACCTCCGGTGTATTCTGAATAGTTCGCCCGGATTTTTTTGGCCTCATTTGTCTCGGCATCTAGACGATCAACAGACAGAACCATTGAGGCCAAAGGCTGGGAGTTCAGAGCTCCCGACAAAAATGAGATTGGTGGAAGTCTGATGCTTTGAGCACCGTCTGTGTTTGCAGAATTATGGCCATTTGTGGTTAAGACCATTTCAAGTGATTTATGCATATGCCAATTGAATTGGCGTGGGTCGTACTAAAGATACCCTTCCACGGCAGAGGGGAAAATCTGTGAATGAACATCGACTATTCAATGTGCACTCCCTAATCATGCGCCAACACCAACGCATCTTTGGCCGAGATGGTGCGAAATTCCGTGCATGAATCTGGCAAATCTGGTAGGACGAAATCCGGGAGCAACATCGGAGAAATTGAAACCAGATCTGAGATCAAATTTGAAAGAAATTGGAACCAAGTCTGACAAAAAATCAGTTAAGCATATCGCGTCTTCTATTCCTTTCTTGCGCACTCAATGTTCCCAGGTTACATGATGATTAAGAATTCCGCTCCTGCTTATCGAAACAGCCGTAGTGAATGACTTGATCGGCAGCATTGACACACGTAATGCTTTGTCCCAATGGTTTTTTGCATACTGGGCAAATTTGGCCGGAGCTAGCTATACTGTAGTGGTGTGATTGGGCCATCACCAAATTGTAGTGTGCTTTGGACGCACCGATCTTGTACAATTGGCCCTTGACCCTGCTATTAAACTGTTTTTGCTCGAGATTGTCGACTGTAGTTTGCAAAAAGAGAAAAATTTTATGCAACGGAAACGAGTCGGGAAGCACTGTCAAGAGCTGTAGTATGGGCATCTTTTGACCCTGTAAAGAGAGGAGTCGAGCAATCGCGTCCTGATTTTCGTTATAGTGCATGAGTAAATCTTCCAAAAGTTTGAAGAGCAATTTCTGGCCTTTTTCCTCCCCATTGGGCTGGTCATACACTTTGGCACAGTAGTGCATTGCCTCGTCCAAATCTCCTAGTTGGTTGTACAAAATATCCAAGGATTTCTGGTGCTCGCCTAGGCGGTGGTATATGTAGACTGTGAGTCTGAGATACTTGTCGTCGCTAGGAGGCACACTTTTCAAGATTGTCCATGGCTCGTACTCAATGGCACTCGCTAGTAATTTTGTCATTTTTTTGTATGGCGGGCTGTGAAAAAATAGTTTCCCATTTGAGTTGAGGGAGGCCATCTGCTTCAAGTATAGAAGACATAACCGCGTGCTTAATTTGGACACTTCCCGCTTCCTTTCCAGGGCTTCGAAATACCCGCTCTGGTGTAAAAGCCATTCAAGGTATGTAATGGCGGTTTCGTCGTTTTTGATGACTCCAGAAAGATAATCCAACACTCGGGACCGGTTATAACTCTCGCACTCAAAGGACTCGTTCATGAACAAAAGCTTGGCGTTTTTTACCGCTTCTTTGGGACCCTTGGTGAGAGCCTGATGTGCGTATTTGAAAATCAAGTCAAGGTGTTCGTTTGATAATCTTTGCATGTACCGAACAGACAACGCCTGGCCAGTCAAGTGAACATTTGCGACGCTTTCGGTGACAAGGTTACTAAGGAGCCGTAGTGCTTCATCATGCAACGCCCTGCCAAAGTAGAAATCTAGAAGCTGGCCGATGAAACTGAGCTTATCACGAGACTCGAGATGGGTGCTGTTCAAGAGAGTGTCGTTCACGACACGAGCATTACATCTATTATGGGGCAACCGGAGCAAAGGGCCCAACATCATGGGCTTTGTGAAGTAGTAGCACAAAAACAAAGAGGTGTCAATGGCCGAAGCAAACTCGGTCAACTTGGTGGTGAGAACTTGCTTGTCAATTCCTGGATAGAGATCGCTCACGCGGAGCTGGACATCCTTCCAAGGAATGAAAGGGTCTTCGTCTGAACTATTGAGGAAGCCCAAGTGAATACGCCGCTGTTCCGTGAGAAACAATATCAAGTTTTGCACAGCTTTGTAGAAATTTCTGATATGTTGTGGAGTCTTAATAGAAGCCTGTTCTTCAGCGTCGCCTTTGGTGTCGGAGTCAGACGATGCTGTGCTCCCGCTAGCATTGTCATTGGTGGGTTCGAGCTCACTGACTGTAACTTTTTTGATCTGATTTGTCTGTTGAGACAGAGAATGGTCAATTTTACCCCGTCGAATCTGCATGCTTCCATTGAGGAAGTCCGGAAACAATTGAAGGATTTCCTCGAAGGGAATCATCCACTCAGAGGCAATTTCGACCAAAGCCTCGTGGAACTTCAGGTACACTTCGAATAGAACCACTGCTTTTTCCTTGTACAAATCACGCAAAAAGAGTTGTTTCTGTTTCGTTTCCAGTGTGTCGCCGGCACTTTTCGAGGCAAAGAACGGATGCGATTCATCCAAAGAGCGTATGAGGACAAGCGCCCGCTGGAGACCCACAATCTTGAGATCGTGTTTAACATCGTGCTTGTTTTTTGCTGAAGCTGCTGTGCCGCGCATGGCAAGAAAGTTATCTAGCTGCTTTTGCACAGAGAGCACTTTGAGCTGGAAGATATCCGGACCGGCGGCAAGCGTGGCCATAGCCAGATCGAGAGCAAAATGGTTGGCCGCATACCCAAGCCCGTGCTTGAAAGTTTGGACCAAATTGCCGCTTTCCAAGTCCACCACGTCAAATGTCTTTGGGTACACAAAAACCACGTAACAGGGCAGGAGAAACGCCGCGTTTATCGGGACGGCCGCGGGCTTGACTTCCAGTTCTTTCAATACCACGGTATCCGCTTCTATCTGGAGTATACCTACTTCTGTGTCACGGACAAGCAAGCACTTAATCGCACTGATGGGCACAATGTGCACCTGGGGCCCAGCGCTGGCAAGACCGAAATAGGAAAACGATGATGTCTGAGTAAAGCTGTGTGTGTTGGAAATGTCTACAATGACGTCGGTGAGCTGGAAGTCGTCCCGTAAATGCAAGCAGGACACGTTTTGCACCGTGGCTATGAGCGCCTTTCCGTGGCCATCCATGGCACAGATCTCTTTGATATTCTCCCGCATAACAATCTCCTTGACAAGCTCGAAATCGAAGATGTTGCGCGACCTGTGCACGGCTCTATACACGAGGAGCCTCTTGCGAGAACTCACGAGGAGAATCTTCGAAGTGCCCGCAGGATCGTCGTCTGACATTGCGGCTGTGGCTGTCTCGGGAACCTTGGAGACAGCCACAAACGCGTGCCCGGAGTATGGCCGGGCGTTACCAAGCGCCTGTACTAAATTGAGATGCGGGCCCACCCATTCGTACACCTGTAGAAGGTCTGCAGTGCCTAGTAGAAGTACCTCGCGGCTGCGGTCACCGTATACGGGCAAGCAGTCGATGGTGGTGATTGGCGCCTGGTTTTTGAACACGTCGTGGAAGACTCTATCCAGAACAAGCACCTGGGACGTGTCGTTGTCGAGGAAAAGCCGTCTGACTTCGCTGAACGAGCGGAAACTCTTTACGGACCGGGCCTCGGTCCGCACGGCTTCCCGCTCGGTTTCAGTGGCTATGCGCAAGATTTTCAAGTCGCCATTCGAAAGGCCAACATACACCCGGTCGGCGTTTGTGTGGAGAGCCAGGACCTTGAGGCCACCCGGCAAATGTAGCCTGTTTAGGGGCTCGAGAATGGGGGTGTTCATGGGCCGTTGGGGGATTTCGGGAGCAGGGCTGTTTCTGGGGCGTTTGATGAAGCAACAAGGAAAAACCCAGTCAATCAGATGTGGTTGTGGTGGATTTGTGCCGACCTGTAGGCCATGTAGAAGGGTGTGTTCGGTGGTCACATGGAGACGGTGCGCACGCGCTATTGCCTTTCCAGGCCGGGAGGAGTCAGCAGGACGGGGGGTCCGAAATGGCTGCAGTGCTTCTTTTTGCCCTGAAACGGGCGCTGCTTTTTTGCCCAGGCCGTGGGATTTGGTTTTGTATCCAGAAACCCCCGGAGACAGGTTCGGGTGTCATGGTGCTATTTCGTGAATATCTGCATAACAGAGACATGCTCACACAGCATGATTGAAGTGAGACGTGGGGAACACACGGTTCTGTTCCACTGTTATTGATTTGAGTGGGCTGATGCTTTGGGCCCCACTGCCTAAGTGGCCTACTTTCGGCACAAAAACAGGAGTTGTTTCCGAATCAGAAGTACTCCTGGGCCTGGTATTGATTTTATCATCGCCTCCAGTGGACCGCTGGGACCCTCACAATTGAAATCCGCTCCAGCAATCAAAACATGTTCAAACGGATATTGGAGACTGGCAGATTGGTAAAAGGGCCATGATTGGGGCAGGTGGCCCGCAATAAAAGAGCTGGTAGGTAAAGTCGACTTCCAGAAGACAGGCAAAACAGACAACAGGAGCGTGCCTGGTTTGGAATGTTGCTTATTACTAGCGGCTTTCCGGGCGCCTTGTTTTTGTCGATTCGTTTTCTACACAGAGTGATCGAAGGAAATGAATCTAGGGATTTTGCATGTGTTTCAGTGGGCTCTTCCAGAATCATCGTGGAGATTGACTGGACGCTAGAATAATACACTTGAGCCGACTGGGGCATTTGCTGTGATGACTCTTGTGTTTTCGGGGTTCTCATTGGAAGTTAGCAGCAACACTCTTTTGGGTAAGCGTGTTCGCTATGTGCTCGTGTTTTTGGTGGTACCTTTTCACCCATACACCGGTGTCGGCATATTGATCTGTCTGGTGTCAGCATATGATCTGTCTGGTGTCGGCATATGATCTGTCTGGTGTCAGCATATGATCTCTCTGGTGCATTTGCCCTTCCCTATTTTCAAGCATGACATAATATGTTTATCGACATACGGACGTGATTTATCTAGTGGTTGTTGGGCGATCCTGCTCAATAGTCCTTCTGTCTGTTATCACATATCGACCGGTCCTACTGAACAATCGCTTCGGTCGGGCAGTCCCCTACCCACCTGTTCCATCTGCATTCGTCAATTGACACAATTTATCCCCATACCCGGTCCACCCAACACACCCGCTAGGCGCCTAGACCACCGACACAAAGTCCACGACTCCCGAGCAGAACTTCACCAACTCATCTAGCTTTTGCTCCCGCAGCGCGTTAGCCAGCCCCCAGCGGTCGAGCGCCTGCACCAACGCATCGTCCAGGCTGGCGTAGATCACGTCGGCGTGGTGCTTCAAGAACAAGCCGAACGCGGCCTGGTAAGTATCGAAGTTGTTGTTTTCAAGCAAGCCCGCGGTGAGCGCGGCCACGAAGCGGGCCATTTCTGTCAACGGCGCAAACGAGTGAAGCGAGCGGATCTCGAGGTCGAGCGTGGCCGGCGATGCGTGGGCCACCAAGCGCAAGAAATCCGTGTATCTGCCTCGCTCCGCGCCTTCTCGGAGCAAACGCGTGAACTCGGACTCGAAGTTGTGCTGGTCGCTGCGCAACGTGAGCAAGCGTGACGCGGAGTCTTCTTCGCCAGAGGCCTGCTTCGTCTCAGCACCGCCTGTCTCGGCCACCACGGCACGATCGCCCACAGCCTCGCCGGCGAGCGACAAGAAAAACGGCGCTTGCTGCGGTTTCTTTGGCGCCTCCTTGGGCTTGTTGCGCTTCTTGATGGTGTCCACGTGCAAAATGGTCTCGTAGCGTGACCTCGGGCCTACGGCCAAGGTCACAAGGCTGCCGTCGATTTGGTCCATGGACCGGTAGAGGTGGTCGGCGTGGGTCTCCTCCTCCGGCGCGTCCAAGGCGCCGTCGATCATAAGCGCGCCGCCGTCACCGGACACAGCAGGCAACAACGCGGCCGAAAACTCGTGCTCGTCCACGTGGCGCGTCAGCACCGGGCGGAACTGCGCGCGGTTGGTCCACAATGAAATGCCGTTGCCCGACACGTGGGTCGTGGCAAGAAAGTCGCCGATGGGCGAGAACTTGACACGCGTAGCCACGCTCGGGAGCCGGATGCCGTCGATGCAGCCGCCCGTGGGCAAGTCCCAGGTGCGGAGCGTGCCGTCGAGACTGGCGCTCACGATCCAGCGGCCGTCCGGCGAAAAGTCGAGCGCCGTGATGCGGTTGGTGTGGCCGACCAACACACGCACCACCTTCTGCGTGACCACGTCCACCACCACCACGGACAAGTCGTCCAACGCGCAGGCCACGAGGTCCAGGCCCTTGTGGTACACCATCTCCGTGACCGGCTCGCCTAGATCGAGCTTGCCCAAGTACACCAGGTCCGCGAAGTTGTAGAAGCCCACGAGCCCGTCCAAGCCGCAGCTGACCATCTTGCGGTTCATGCCGTCGATGGCCACGCCGGTCACAGCCTTGCGGTGCAACATGTACCGGCGTCGCAAGCGGCCAGACTGCAAGTTGTACACGCCAATGCCGCCCTGTGCCGACCCCACGAGCGCAAAGTTGCCGCAGTGCGACACGCACACGGCCTTGGCGAGCCCGCCGTCCACCGTGGCGAGCTGGAACCGGCCCACGCGCTTGTTCTTGGTGTCCCACGTGCGCGCAAACGCCTCGCCCTTGTGCGTAGAAACCATGTTCTCCCACTCGCCCTCGCGCACCACGGACATGGAAAGGCCCGTGATCTCGGGGAACCGCTCGCGCATCAGCGCCACCACGCCACCGCTCCGGGCCTGCAGCGCCGCCTTGGCCGGCCGCTGAGAGAGCTCCTGTGCTTGCGCGTCCTTGCGCAACGAGAAGCACCACAACGCACGGTCCTTGGCCGCCAGGTACACGAAGTGCAGCTTGTCCTCGTTTGGAAACACGAGCGCCACGGGCGGCGCCAGGTGGCCTCCGCGCGAGCGCAAGTGACGAGGCGGGCCGGTCACCGCGCTGTTGGACGATGACAAAGGCGGGTCGAACACAAGCTCCCGCAAGCTGTTGTCGCCACCGTTGGTCACCACGATGGGCTGGCCATTCAAGAAGCGCGCGCCGGCCACGCCGCCCGTGGCCCCGCCATGGCATTGGCGGTACACGTGGGCCTTGCTGCGCCTGGCCAAGTCGTAGAAGAAGAGGTCGCCCGAGCTAAGCGCCGCCACCAAGTGAGGGAAGCCATCCGTGCGGAACGAGAGCGCGGAGACACGGGCGCCTGCGTCGGACGGCGCCGCGGCGATGCGCTCGCCCAACACCTCGGCTTTCCGCAAATGGAAGAGGTATGCGCCGCCGGCCGCAGTGCCCACGGCCACAATGTCAAGGGCGGGTGCGTGCTCGATGCACGAGAGCGGCTCGGCAAACACGTGCTCGGGTGTCTTATACACGGTCTTGGCCGTGCGCACGTTGACCACGTACAAGTGGTTGGCGGTGGCCACCACCACCTTGTTCAAGTACGTGGGAGGGTGTACCAAGCCCACAATGGCGCCGTCGAGCTGGGGGTTGATGCTGGCAATCGCCGTGTAGAACTGCGTGGCGAGCCGTGCGCCCGGCGGCTTTTTGTACACGGCCACGCCGCCGTCCGTGGAGGCCACGACCAAGAAGTCGCCGAAAACCACAATGTGGCTGACGTGTGACGCGGGCGTGCGGAGCTGGAGCTCGATCTCCGCCTCCAAGCGGCCGCGCTTGAAGATGCCGACGCGGTTGCCGTAACCGGCGTACACGTGGTGGAAGTGGGCGGCCAAGCACGTGATCTTGCTGGGCGTTTGGCTCTGTGACACAAAGAGCAAGTGCAAGTTGGCCGCGTCGTAGATCTGGAAGCTGCGCCCGACGGACGTCACGAGGTAGAACGTTGCGCCCAACGAGCCCACAGCAAAGGGCACGTCGTTGGACACGTTGCCCAACGCGCGGAAGGGACTGAAGATCCGTGGCGCCTTGGTAGTGGCGGACTCGGTTTTTCTTTTTTTATCCACGGCCCCAGTCATGGTGTTTAGTTGTGGTGTATCAGAAGCAGACGAGGAATGGCTGGGAGAAAAATCTCCGATGAGATGCGCGCAGGCCCTGCGCGGGCCTAGCTACTGCGACGGTGCGGGCCGTAATCTTATCCCTGTCCTCTTTTCTTGCTTGAGGAGTGTACGGTATGGAGGAGTGAAACATGGGGATTTCCGGCCATTCTGTCTGCTCGGCTGGGCGGATGTTTCCCTGTTTTTTTCCCTGATCTTTTACCTGATTGGTGGGAGATTGGTGGGAGATTGTAGGCTGGAGATGGATGAACTCGGTACTACAGCGCCTGGAGAATTTCGCGGTACGGGAAAGTTAGGTTGGGTTTTCAGACAGCACCCGGCGGGGAAGCATACAAGCATAAAAGACTTTGCGGAGAGAGGTCACAAATGCCCATATTGAGGTGGAGTGGGGATGGGAAAGTCGTTTTTTTTTTTCTGTGGTGTATTGCCCACGGTATGTCTGGTGGTGTCAACCTGCAGTGTGTTGCGAGAAGAAAACACTGGTTTATGGAGAAAACTAAGATTAACTCCACGGAAAAACACTGGTTTATGGAGAAAACTGAGATTAACTCCACGAAGAAAAACACTGGTTTATGGAGAAAACTTGAATTGGCTCCTGGAATAAAACTCAAATTGACTCCATGAAGAGAAAACACTAACCACATGAACAAAGAAACACTGACTTCATGGATAAAAACGCAATGTCCCTTCAAAAGAACAATGGGCTTTCTTAAAGACGAAGTTTACATTGAAACACACCAAACAGCCGCCACCATTCTCCCCCAGTCTCTGGGAATCTTCTATCCACACAGATACTATGCGGCTCATCTCAGATATTTCGGAATGCACCTATGCCGAAATACAGACAATCTGCCCATATTGAGAATAAGCAATGTGCCCATATTGAGAATAAGCAATATGCAATATAGATGTGCTTTTGTTGCTTGTGAAATCACTCAGTATATGATGCGTTTCCATCAGTGGCCTTGGGACTATTATAGCTGGCTTAGTATGGTTTCGCGGGGTCGAATCGGAAACTAGCAAAACAGAACTTTTCTTCCTGAGCCTTGATTTCACGTTTTCTTCCGGTCTTGTTGGCCGTGGTGGTTATGTTTGTTTCCCCAAGTTTTCCCTAGCCTGAAGCTATACTTTTATCGGTGCTGCAATCTGTGGAACCGATAGGCTTCTGGCAAGTCTTTTGTTCTTTCTTGATTATTGCATCAAAAGCGGCCTGAAGCACATGCGACTGTCACTGGAGCTTGCTATGGAAACAAAATCAGCCTTGACTTTTCTGCTGATCAACGCCAAATAAAAAGTATGCACGAAGCTCCGCACCTGGTCATGGAACAAGAATCGCTGTGATTTCCTTCCGAGCCAGCATGGCACGAAACATGCATCTCAATCCCTCATATTTAATACGGCACGAAACTTCCATGACCCAAATACTTGCATACGGAATTGGCCAGCTTCTGATCGAGGATCAAAAAATGAGGCCCCAAGCCGGTACCTAAATGTCGCCAGGGTATCCGCTGAGAGTTCAAATGCCGGGAAATGATTTCTCATGTCTCACAAGCCTCATCTTCATCGCCCAAAGTGATGCCGTGAAGTCGGGAGGATATTGTTCAGGACTTGCACCTTGCACGTCATTAGTCACTATATACTACTCCTCTCATACTTACCAGGCTTTCATGATGTTGATCCCATGGCTCTTCAAACCTGAACCGAGATGACATTTGCTGCTACTTCACCTGACATGTATTCTCAATCGACCGGCTTCTAGTTGGAGCGCTTGTTAGTCCTCACCATGCGGCTAAAAACACCCCATGAGATCCTGGCCAGAAGATCGCCGTTGAACTTCTGATGACACCCTTTTTTAAATGAAGATTTATTCAAGACATTGGGTGGATTCTGTCGGTTAGCTGCAGAAGTGCTTGCACCATTGTCGCGTCGGTTGTGTTTCCGTATTGTCATTTATGCTAATGTGTGCTGCATTTGCTTTACTTTTGGTAGACCACGGTTTCATTTGGACGTTATCGGCGGGGCTGGTTTAGTCAAGATTCTGCTGTGGGTACTCCCTCGTGGATATGTCACATTCCGAGGCAAATTTAAAGACGCTTTCGCTAGGAAGTGGTGCTAGAATCACTTGGTATTCTGACTGGGTATAGGTCTGTTTTCCTTTTTTTCTGTCTCTTTGGAATCTACCTGCGTTTCAGCCAAAGACATTTCATGCCATGGAGGAAAGCGGGTGCTTTCTCGTGTCACTCCATGGATTTAACAGTTTTTGTGTCATGAAAATCGGGAGCACTACTTAGACACGATCCCAACATGCATGCATGACAGCCTCTGACGGCTTACCGACATGAAGTTTTCTATGGTCATGAGCTGGGACAAAGAAGCATTCTATCGCATGGTTGATCTCTAAGGTGAGCAGTGGGCATCGTGTGCCCTTCTGGGCGAGTATGTATGTGTCGGCTTTCCTCCAGTTCTTTCATGGGCAGGAAATCAGGACTTTTCTGGAAACACCTGTCAATCGATCCCCCCTTTCAATTCTCCCATGGGCCAGGAACCAACGGCTATATACACCAGCTGTCTGTGGCTGTGTCCTAGGCATTGTCCTCTGCTTGAATCTGTTTTCAGATTCCACACGAGACCTTTGTGGACTGCGGCTTGATCGAAGAGGCCCTGTCATCAGTGCCCCCTCACTGGCGGGCAATCTCTCCAGTTTTTTTACAGCATTTCTCCAGACAAGGGTAAACGACCTGGCCATAAATACACCCTTTTTTCCATATTCGAAGCCGCCCTTGGGACTTGGAACAATACTGCTGAGCACCACTCTCAAACAGGTTGTCAAACGCGGAAATCCACGGGCCGTCTTCCGACCTTTCGCCAGAAAAACAGGTTTCCACCATCCCACTCGAGTGTCGCCGCTTTTGATGCCAGACGCTCAGCGGTTCGAATCTCGAATAAAGGCCCCACTTCCCCAATGCTTATGCCCAGTAGCCGTACGCGCATCAGTGCAGGCATCACTGCGCGAGGACGCGGCATAAATTTTCAGATCCCAGGCCGAGGATCCTCACCAACAACTCCAAGATATCAGTATCTTTCCAGCCAAATCCCGTGGACCTCTTGTTTTCTATCTCGGACAAAATGACGGAAGCAGAGAAAAGACCCGTCGATGCCGCAGATGCGCCTGAGCCCAAAAGGCCGCAGAAACGGGCGACGCAGAAAGGCTTTGCACCCATCAAGCCCGAGTATATTCTAGAGTCAACCACTCCGGACGACGCGTACGATGACGAGGCGGCCGAAGGCGGGGACCGGGACCAGGCCGACCAGTCCAAGCGCAGCAAAAAAGGACGGGGCCAAAACAAGAAGCGGGACTTGAGACAGCAGAAGGAGGACATCCGGCTTTGCTCTTCTGTGCTCGACCCAGGCCTGGGAAAAGAATGTGCGTACGGAGATAAGTGCAAAAACACCCACGAGGTGGACTCGTACCTCCAGCTGAAACCCGAGGACATTTCGGGCGACTGCCCCGTGTTCCGAGCCATCGGCTACTGCCCTGCAGGCATCAAATGCCGGTGGTTGGGCAGCCATTACAACAAGCAAACCAGGGCGCTTGCCAAGGACTTGGCCTTGATGGAGGCACAAACAGCCTCTCCCGCCGAACTCAACAAAATCGACCCCGCACACCGCATTGCGTTGCAGAAGAACAGGTACCTGTTCGACAAGGCCGGTGTGTACAACAAGTACTTGGACTCGTTCGTACAGAACGACGCCAACATTGCCCGGAAGCAGGAGGACACCAAGAACAAAATGTCCTCGTACGTGGAGGCGCCGTTCTCGCCCGCAGAGAAAAAACGCATTCATTTGCGCGGCGCCAAGATCGTGTCGCCGCTCACCACTGTCGGCAACTTGCCATACCGGCGCCTCATGAAGACGCTTGGAGCCGACATCACATACTCCGAAATGGCGCTCGCGCTTCCCCTTCTCCAAGGCACGAAGCCGGAGTGGGCGTTGCCCAAGGCCCACCGGTCGGAGTATCCCGGCTTCGGTGTGCAGATTGCTTCCAACCACCACCATCAGGCCAGCAAGGCTGCCGAGGCGCTTGCCCGTGAAACCACCAATGTTTCCGAGCTCAACCTCAACTCGGGCTGCCCCATTGATTTGCTCTACCGCCAGGGCCAGGGCTCGGCGCTCTTGGACCAGCCCCTGAAAATGGTGCGGATCCTCAACGGCATGAACGCCTGCTCTGGGGATATCCCGGTGACGCTCAAAATCCGAACGGGCACCAAGGACAGCAAAAACACAGCCGTCAGCTTGGTGTCACGTGTTCTTTCCGAGTCCCACGTGGCTGCCATCACCCTCCATGGCCGCTCCAGGCAGCAGCGTTACACCCGAGAAGCCGACTGGAAGTACATTGCCGAGGTGGGCAAAGTCGTGCAGGACTGGAACCATGCCAAAGAGGACAACAAGGACTTGCAGGACGCGCCTCCCACGTGGTTTGTTGGAAACGGCGACTGCTTCACTTTCGAACAGTGGCACGACGCCGTCAATACTGAGGGCATCGACTCGGTCATGGTGGCCCGTGGTGCGTTGATCAAGCCGTGGATCTTCGAGGAGATTGATGCCCAGCAGTACTTGGACAAAAGCGCCACGGAGCGGCTTGAGTACATGCGCCAGTTTGCTGACTTTGCTGTTGAGCACTGGGGCTCCGACGAGTACGGCATTGAGAACGCAAGACGTTACATGTGCGAGTTCATTGGCTTTACACATAGATACATTCCCGTGGGGATCCTCGAGCGGCTTCCTCCCAAGTTGAACGAGCGGCCCCCCAAGTGGAAGGGCAGAAACGAGCTCGAGACGTTGTTGGGGTCTGCGGACTACAGGGACTGGATCAAGATTACTGAGA
Organism: Metschnikowia australis; assembly: GCA_019285895.1. Lineage (NCBI taxonomy): Eukaryota > Fungi > Ascomycota > Pichiomycetes > Serinales > Metschnikowiaceae > Metschnikowia > Metschnikowia australis. The sequence goes on along the minus strand of JAGSXI010000016.1, from coordinate 220,109 downwards.
TGTTCTTGGGCAAGGCGAGCGCCAACTTCCTGTTTGTGCCCAAGCACAAGAGCAATTCTTACGAGTCCAATAGAGCATAGTCTGAAAGGCAGTTCTGATGGCCATTTGTTTCTGGACTGAGATCGGAAAGCAGGATGCACTTCTCCTGTCAAATAGACACTTTTTTGGTCTGATGCCCTCTGATTTGAGTTCTTGACTTGGGTCTAATGACACGCCCTGCAAAAGCTGATGTTGTGTGACTCCTCCATGTCTCATTTCACATTCCTTATTTCCGGTGCAGCAACATATTGCACATGATCAATTTGGTTTCAAATGAGGCAATTACTCACTCGCTGTTATTCAACCCGGAACTGTGCCGTTAGAATCATCCTGGTATGCAAGAACATTGTTTTGCCTATAGCACTCTATACTAGTATATACATTGTCGGGCTCTTGCGGTCAGAGGCAAGTAAAAATACGTATAGAATTGAAAGCTGGGTCAAGTAGGTCAAGAAACCGAGACGCAACAAAAAATCATCAGCCCTACCTCGGGCTTTCTTGAAGACTTGACGGATCTCGATGTTGCCCTGAGGCTTCTATGAATGACCTCGACTTTGTGAATCCATCTGGTGGCCTGAATTTGGTTCTTCGGGCCTGTCTAACTGGTAAAGTGGTGTAGTACTGTGAAGAAGAGTACCCGGAACCCCAAAACCTAGAATTGAGGGGCACATTGTTCAAACACGAATGTCACCTCACACTCAAAGATTTGTTCGGTCGGGATTTGCTAGACTAGGCTTGCTGTTTCATATTCAGAAGGATTTTGGGCAGACTTGGCTAGGAGCCCGAACTTTTTGCCGAGTCATTCGAAAAACAGATGGATAGAATGAGCCAGGTTATGTGGGGATTTCAACGTCCTTTGCAATCTTTGAGAATCATGAGATTTCGACGCCTAGCATTGCTGCTCATCTCATTCTGGTGCAGCTGGTTCAGCTGGCTTTCCATCAAATTCAGGTGATTCGGTAAGATCACACAAGAGTCCAGAAGGCTGCATAAATATTCATACCCATGGGTCCAGGATCGCAACCGACGTAGCCGACTAGTTCCTGGCAACGCTGTATGTTACCTTCAGGAAAATTAGAAAAACGCCAGTTTCAAAAGAAAGCATATCAGTTCCTGTGCTGCTGGGTCACACACGCTTTTCTAAAGTGCCCGGATGTTTTGACTCGATGGCCCGCCTCAATTGCAGTCACTCATTTATCACATCACATATCCGAGTTTCAGAAATCCCATTGCCGTTCATTCATACGACCCACTCTTCTAAGCCATCATCACTGAAGCGCACAAAATGGTTTGATATACAGTGTTAGCTATACACACCATATTATACATATCACTTGGAAGACTCGGCGTCGTAGTCGGAGGCCAACGACGACGCTTGGGTTTTCAACCGGGACAATTCCGCGTCTTTCTCTGCCAAGTCCTTCTTCAATGCAGAAGACTCTGCAGAAACGTCCTCGGCGCCAGCAAGACTCTTTTTCGCATCCAACTTGTCCTTGGTATCGATCAACTCGGCCACCAAAGAGTATGTTCTGGTTAAAATGAGCGTCAAAAACAAGGTGAAGCCACAAAGGTACATGTTTCTCTGAGCGTAGAAACGGCGGGCTTGAACATCTGAGCGGTCGTTCATCATGCTTGTCGGCGAGTTTGTGCTGGGGGACAGCGCATGCAATTCCAGCGTCACGGTGTAGACTCTATTGACAGAGTCGATAAAAAGCACAAGAACGAATCCAAATACGCATTTGAACGCGATTTGGAACTGCTCCGATCGGAAGGGCATGGACACCGTTCTCAAGACGGACTTGCGCATAGCCCGGGGAAAGGGCAAGGACAAGACGGTGAAAAACGCCATTTCAATGACAAGTAGGCCAAACACCAAGTTGTAGTACAACGCCATTGTATCTGGGGGTTGGGGTCTTGGGGTGATGTGGATAAATTTCCTTCTTGGCTGTGAGAATACAATGCTCACTATTGACTCAGGGATGAAAATAAGAAAAGTAAGGAAAAGAGAGGGTATGCTGTCTATATTTATGGGTTTGGTTTCGCATTCATAGTGACGTGAGGCGCGCAGCAATGTTGCGTGCTGTCGGGGTTCGGCGTTGTGTGCAGGATATTCATCGACTGATAGCCGGAAATTGGCTCGACTCCAGTCCTGGTTTTCATGATTATACATGAATTTGGTGGATTTAGGTGGGATTGAGTGGATTTGAGTGGATTTGAGTGGATTTGAGTAGGTTTGGGCTATGAGTGGATTGGGCTTACTCAACTTTTATGTCTACTTTCATCGGAAGAAAAAGGCTTAATTTGGCGACTGTTCTGGTTCAGGTTTTTAATCTGTAGACCGTCGCTGCACTTGCTCGTGGTTGCAGTCAGGTCAATTGAAATATGGAATAGGACTAAGGTTCGGGATTACATTTACGCAGATCATTGATGATATCCATTTTGTTTTCGCCTGGAGTTCACAATCCTTCAGCATTCAGAGTATGTTTCTGCACTGAAGTAATAATGGTAGCTGGGAGCTGTTTAAAGGTTTTTTGTATTTATCGTTTCTATGGTTTTGCTCCTTCAATCAGATATTATGGCCAGCTACATCATCAAAGACTCTTTTGGAAGATACTCCTCTGAACATAAGACTCTCTCGAGCGGTGCAAACAGAGGCGATAAAATTCACTGCAGGGTTGCTGCAACGATCTTTTCTCTTGGGTTTATTCTCAAGATCATGAAAAAAAATATTGACGACCCCGGTGAGGATCGAACTCACGCTCTCAAGATTAACAGTCTTACGCCTTAACCAGCTTGGCCACGGAGTCGTTTCTTGAGTTTTCCATTGTTTGTATAACTATGTTCAGTATCACAAAAAACAAATACTCTCAAGCTCGACAATGTATTGAGATTTTTCAAACCTTTTCTAACTTTTTCTCCTCAAAATGCTCGGGGGTGTTTGCTTGTGATCTTTGATGCGGGTGTGCGGCTGGCATATTGCTCCAACGAATCTTCTACCATATAGTCCAGATTACTTTTCAAGACCGCTGAGATGATAAGAAGAATTGGTCTGTTTAGAATTTCTTGTTTCGGCGCCCGAAGAATTCTAGATCATTCGATACTGGGCGTTTATCCATAGCGAGTTCTCATAAATTGCAGCTTGGAGAACTACCGTCCAGAGAACTCGTGAGTTCTAGGGAACTGTGTGATACACTGTGAAAAACAATCACAGTATGTGAATCTTACTGTGTCTCCGGAGCTCATGATATTGCTGCTTATCAAGGAGAAGGGGATCAGATACTTAGATACATGGCTTTGCTTTCTAGGCAGGTGAGAACAAGAAGCGCTTCCACCAATACGACCTGGGAGGTTTGTGGAACCCTGGTCGGAGGTCGGACGACAAGTTTTTGCAATTTTTGAAGGCTCCATACAAACAAGAACGTTTGGTGAGAAATTCTCTGTTATGCATTTGTCCAATAATGGGTAGCACTTACCGTTATATGGCAAGACAGATCCAGGACCAAAGGCTGTTTGTATCCTGAAGAAATCTAACGGGACGAGTTTTGGAGCCACCTCTATAATGAGTGTGAGGTCTCTGCACCTTGGGGGCACAAAACAGGTTATACAGCGCCGACAAAGCCCAAGCTAATGCTCATTCCATTGGCCATCATTCGAAGATCTTCATAACCTTAATTGGTTTGTTAAAGTAGTTAGAAGATTCTTACAGCCAGAAAGGCGGAGGTTACATTCTTGGTCTCTTAAGTGGATGCACTGTGGCACACGAGCTTTTCAAACATACGCTGGGCCCGTGCTAATAGAAAACCAATTCAATCAGTTGACGTCGCTTTGGGCTTTTGGCACCTGAGGATGTTGACATTGACATTGGTGTCTGGCCGCTCAATTGGAAATTCCACGCCGTATCGATAACATTGTTGGCTTGGCAATTATGTAAGCTTCCACGCCTGCTATTTCTGGAATTCTACTGTCTAAGCTGCCATGTGTGACATACTGGGCATCTCTTATTATTAGTTTGACTACGCCGCATTGCAAAGCTCATGTTTGCCAGCATAAATTCGATAGCCCGTCGGTTTCCTCGGAATTATTGACAACTTACACTTTGATTGTTTTCTTTTCCCTTCACTTCCTTTCCCTTTTTACTTTTATGCAATAATTATTTGTGCGCGTACTCTCTCAATTCAACCAGCTATTGGATCCACCAGTCAAAGAATTGTAGAAGAGTCTGCGTTTTCCGCCCTTCTACAAACATTCGTCCCGCGTGTATCTTTCCCCAGAAGGCTTTCTATAATCAGATATACTCACTCGCACTAAAATCCCATCGAGACCTTCAAACTAAAGGTGACAAGAAAAGGAAGCGACACGAACAAGACCGAATACTGCGCAATCAAGCAGATGGCCAAGCAGTCCATCTGGAGATGATCGGGCGAGTCCGGATCTGTGTAAAATGCAGTGAAGTATACCAAAGCCGTGGCATTAGGAAGTCCGTACTCCAACACACTGACAAAGCGAATCAATTTGTCGTCTCCATACCAGCCGGCCTTGTAAATACCAGTGGTCAAGCCGACACCAAAGATCGGTAAAATGATCAAGCGACAAGCAGTGATCATGACGGCAGTTTTCCAGAACCCCGGCACAATTGCCGTTACTCTCAAGCGTGCAATCGTGGCTCCTAGAATAAGAAGACCCAAAGGCACAGACGCTGCACCCACATAACTTGCGATATCAATGAAAAAAGAAAGCGGCGGCTGCTCGTCCGGCGCCGGTGGCATTGGGAAGTTTGTGGTGACGAATAACGCCTTGAGCGGTGGCGACATGGCAATAGCGAGGGAGACTATGAGTGCCACTGAGTTGGGCGCAAGAAAGTTCTTGAGCGTCATAATCACGTTTTTCTTGAGCCGCAGAGCAAATGATCGGCGAGGTGGCGACAGCCCTTCTTCGGGTTGCTCGTCGCTTTTTTTGTCTTCGGTAGCATCGAGCAGTCGGTGCAGCTCGTGGGTTTTAAGCCTCTTGAATTCCGAGTACTCGTGGATAAGATCTCCTATATCCTCGGATATCTCCAGACATGAATCAGTGGTACGAATCATGTGAAGAGGATTGTCAAGAACGAAACTTGACAGGCGTCTTCTACGCAAGCACAGGCCAGAGGTGTGTGTCATGTTCCTGGAAAGCTGGGTACCGGTTTCCCTCTGCGATTCCTCTTTTTGTTTTGTGCTCTTTTCAGTGGTTGCTTTTTCATGCCTCTCCTTTTCAGACGGCTCCTGATTGGGTTCTGTGTTCTTTCCATTCCCTGTTTGCATCACCTCCTTGGCGAGAGACTTGGCCTCAAGCTCGGCGGAGTCGATTGACTCGGAGTCGTCTGAATAGATTGGGGCAGGATCTGGAATCATAGGCTCGGGCAAAGCCAACGACTCGCTGCTCGTGAATGTCGCCTCGAATTTGGACCCGTCTATTTCCTGCTCCGCGTCAGCTCTGGCAAGCTGGTCCCGAAAATCATACCTCACCAACTTGAAAAGCCCCAAGCTGAACTGGTAGAAGACCTGTGCGGCAAGGAAAATGCACACGTATGCCACACCCTTGTCGCTCTCGTCGCTGGTGAAAAGACTATCTGTTTTAGCCATGGTCTGTATGTATGCGATTGGAAGATCTGAGATGTTGGGGAACAAGCCCACGGATATAAGCCCTCCAAACCAAGCTTTGGGAGACTTGCAAACATAAAAGGTTAGAAGCCCCATCATCGCGCCCATGAAAAATAGAAGCGTGCCTTCAAAAAATACAATACCGATGAACTTGATGTCCGAACTCTGCAAGTAGGACACAATATTGTTGAAAATCAAGCAAGGCATGATCGCCGTCACAACAAGATCAGATACGTCTCTGCATGTGGACACGGACAAGATATTGCGTTTAGCCAAGAAAAAGCCCATGCCAATGATAAAGTAGATCTTGAAGATCGGCTTGACTGCCGAATAAATGACAAGCCCTAGGGAAGCAGACATGATGTCTCATGAATATGCAACAAATAGCCGAATGGACGCGGATGGATATTTCGGCTTGTGCTCGGGACTTGAACAATGGATTTGGTGGTTTTTACTTTGGTGCCACCTGGGATCAAAATATGTGAAGTTGCGGATGGAATTTGAGCTGTGCCTCTCGAAAAATATCCTCTATCTTCAGACCTGCTTAGAGTCATCGATTGTGCGAGAAAACCAGAGCCCCACCACAGTTGATGTGCAGGTGGAGTGCAACTCTGCACGAAGATAACCTATGCACCGGAATCTCAAACGGTATTTTGGTACTTTGACACATTTGATTAGGGAGACCAAAAGTTTACTTTTCTTTCTATCGCAGCTTCGGATTCGCCTATTTCTGAATCTCTGGCTTTTTTGTTTGAATAGGCTCGTCGAAACATGATGACATTGGGTCGAGGTGAATGAACAAGAGCCATTTGGACAGATAAAGATCGCCCTGTCTTATAACATGTGCAATGTTTTGCATTTCTCTCCACCTGAAAAAAATGGGCGATGTCTCGATCCCTCTCGGCGGAATAGCCCGTCATTCGAGCCATGTGCTTGCCTGAATACATCCGGCTCTACCGAAAGGGAGATCATGAAAGAAGAGTGAAATAAACTTGAGTACACTTTAGGACTTCCTTCCATCCGGAAAGACTCCATATTCCAGCGGTGTCAATTATCCTATGTGTTTCCGCAAAGACTCATGGAAGTAATATACAATACTGTGTATACATGTGGCTCTCTTATCTCTGCAGCGCTGAACGAATGTTTTTGATTAAATAGCATGGACTATAGTTTGCGGCTTTGCTAACTGGTGGTGGACGGGTGTGCAAATGTCGCGACGATGGCAGCAGATCAGGCGAGAACGGAATTCATCAACTACGGCTCCTAGTTTTCAGAAACGTGGGATTTTTTCCAAAGAAATTAGGCCTTGATATTTTGGTGCTGTTACGGCCCCACGGCTTTGGTTCTCGCTTCATAGGGCCGGTTTCCGAATTTCCAGAGCGGATCATAAATTGTGAGAAAGCAGTTCTTCTCTTACCCAGAGTGAAATATGCAAACCTCTCGCTGCTATTCTATTGACTCAACCCCAACAATTACATACAACCCAAACAATCCATATTTTACACGGCAATATATAAAAGAGGATACCAAAGCTTTGGCATTCCATAAAAAAGCTTTCGTATAATAAAGTCGAAGCGTGGCAGAGAATAGGTGGACGTCCACCTAATTCTAGTGTCCCCAAGCCTGTCCGTGTAGCGAATGGAAAAGCTGAAAACACACATTTCAAATGGTATCGTATTAAACCGAAAAACTATATAAGGGTATATCAATAGGGAATCAGAAAGGATGCTGTGGACGAAATTAGGGTCTCTCCCAAAGTGTGAATTTCGAACACCACTTAGGTACACCACTCATCAAACAAGAAAATAAAGGACCAGCCACTCAAGATCTTTGCAGCCGATTTGCATCTGATAGACAACAGAAGCGGGAGGCATCGTCAATTATGATGCCATCAGTCGAGACTGCATTCAGTGGGTGGAGACAAATGCCACTTTCTTCGAGTCCCACTGGTCATGGCATTTCACGATCGTCACCACGCTGTCAACACTGAAAATCTCGTTGTCGCCGTTGATCTCGTCCAAGTACTCCTCCACGAGAGCTGTATCTAGCTGTGGGGGTTTCTCATGATCTTCCTCGTGTGAATACATGGATGACCCAACAGAACTATTGCGGGCTACCGTGCACTTCGAATAAGTGTCGTGGAATGTGGGCAGCACCAGCATATTGTAGGGTTTCAAGGAAACGTGCTGAAAGGCGGCAAAGCTCATATGCGGTCTTCGTGGCGAGCGCTTGGGAATTTCCAAGTCTTGTTCTGATGTGGTATGGTAGTCCAAATGGGGAATGTGATGGGCCCTGTGTATCGTGGGGGCGGCTTGCATATTTGGCAATATGAGACCAGTTCCAGGAAGGGATTTTTTGTGAGCCGGGTACAAAACGGGGTTTGCAACTGGGGGTGATTTCTGTCCAGTGTGAATTCTTGTTCGGAATTCTATGGCTATATATGTCGAAGCTCGAAGCAGGCTTGGGAAGGGGTGCAATATCTGAATGGTGAAACGCACGGAAAACAAGCTTCACTCACGACTGAGGGACGGGGCAGAAATACGAAAAAAGGCAAATTCAATGGCTAGCCGGAATCACGAAAGAGAGGTCTATGGGAAAAGAGCGTGCCAGCCATCATATATGATTTTCCTGGTCCTGGGTTTCTGGGCACTCGGGTAGACTGGCTTGCTGGCCCATCTCTGAATCGGGCCGCCTGCCAGTTGGGCCAAGGGGTATCCTGTATGTACCATGTATTGTGCTTGCTCAGGCAGTGCGGTGCTGGCCCGAGGTGGCAACGCCTTTTGGATGACGTGTTGTCTATTTGGGCATATGGCCTTCCCGCGCCAAAGATACTCAGAAGAACGACATTTCTTGGGCTGGCCCGAGCCCGGAGATGAATCAAGGTGCCCGTTGTATCTTCTATTGTCGGATGAAAAGGCAGTATTGCGGAGATAAGAATCTGCTCTCCGGCGCATGCAGTCTAGGTGGTTCATGTAATATTCTGACCAGCCCGCTTGATATCCAGGATCCCAGTTGACATTGAACATTTTGCACTTGCACGACTTCCTTCCCTTTTCCAAGGCCACGGGCCAGAAGAAAGACACGGCGGAAAGAGCTAGGGTTTCCCCGCCAAGCGAGCTATAAAAACGGGCACGTTCCTGGAAACTCTATTTTAAGGGAACGTGCATGAACGTTTTTGCCGAGCATATCTTCTCCAGTGTCGGATAGTCTTATCTTCACATATCACCCGGCATATCTCGTCTCTATTTTGAGAATTCTTGAATATACACCAAGCTGCTCAATGTTTGGGCTGAAGTCGACTAGAATGCGAAGGGTAGTGAATTTGCTGCTCGCATATTAAGCGAGCGTATATGTTGTGTTTTATAGTTCGACCCGTAGTTCACAGTCCTCGTGGTGTCCCACCACAAGATATTTTCACATGTTCGCCCAAAACAATAGTGTAGGAATCCTGACAGCGCCAGTCACAACAATGCTCTAAAATCTAGACATTTCGTGTAAGTCTAACAATTCTGGGGTCAATGTGATGTGAAAACCGTTAAATGTCGCGCTTTCTCAAACCGTTAATTGTCGCGCTTTCTCAAACCATTAAATGTCGCGCTTTCTCATGTTCATTGACAGAATGGTATTAGAACGCGACTTCGGTTCTATTCTTGATATGTATTTCAGTAACTAATTACTGCGGACCCAGCTTAGAGTGTTCACCGAATCCTTGAACTGGAAGTTCTCTTACTTCGTTGACCTCGACCTTTTATACCTTTCGTCGGGAAACACTCACGTGACTTTACTCAGTCTCGTGCTACCTTTGCATCCTAGTCATGTGACTTGCTTATGCGCTAACAAATGGTGAACTGCAACGTCTTCCAATGCGTGCTTCAGCAATGGAGTCTTATGTAGTTTTAGAAACGCTTGCAAAACATGTAGATATGTCGAAAGCGCCTTTGGTTGTCGCCAATTTGGCATCGTCGGTTCGGCCTATGTTAAGCGAGTTGCAGAGTTCGTGCGACGTCTTTAAAAGCCAGTCAGAAAATAGTACATAAAATCTGCATAGATCTGATTTGCATGTCCATTGATGCCGCTAGAATTTGAGTAGTGCTGCAGCGATCAAGATTACTGAAGGGGCTCGCAAAGGGATGTCTTGTTTTTAAACATTTCTCCGAACCTCATCTGTTCGGCTCAAGGCCTGTGAATGGAAATGTATTCCGGGAAAGCAATATACTGGGATGCACGCATAAGGGCGAGAATCGTCTTCTGACGACGTTTTTGAGCCATTCTTCCACAAGGACACTCGTCGTTCCAGGAGGTATCCGAGGGAGCTGAGAGGGCCACACAAGAGAGTCCCTGATCGGGAAGGTCCGGCACAGATGAATGCTGCCTCACCAGCCCGAGCTTCAGCAGTGACAGCATATTTGGCAGGGAAGAATTCCAACTTCAGAAGTCCTAGTTAGCAAACAAAGTCAAGCTTCCAGCAAGCCACTAAATGCGCGCCTCGCCGCGCTCCCGAAGTGGTCTTATCATAAGCATACAACCTACAATCGTATGCACGCAGCCGGGCATCTAGTTCTTGGCCTTTTTCTTGGGCGGGTGGGTGTCTGTTTCAGCGGAGGCCTCTTCCATGTCGGCGTCCGAGCCGGACGCGGGCGCGTCCGAGTCAAACTCCTCAGCAACATCGGAGTCGGAGCCCGAGCCGAAGTCACCGTCGTCGCTCTCGTCTTCGCCAGCGCTGCCCATATCGACATCGGCATCGTCGTCGTCGTCGTCAGCCTCCTCGGTCATGGCCTTCGCCAACATGGCCTTGGCCATTTTCTCCTCGTTCTTGATGCGCAAGCCGCGGTCCTTGCAAAAGTTCTCGATGGTCTCCTGCTCCTCCTTGTCGATGTTGGCGAAGGTATGTGTCTGGTTACCGCCACGCAAGTTGACCTCCAAGTCAAACGTCCGCGACGCGGTGACGCCCGTGGAAGTCCGCGACATGGTCACGCTGCTGACCTCTGAGTAGGGGATGTACACGGTGGGCTTGGTGACGAACAAAAAGCAGCGGTCGAGCGGGTAGAAGTAGCCCTCGGAGGCCTTGAGCGAGCACGCCACTCCGGCCTGGAGGAAGCGCGACTGGAACGCGCCGGGCACGATCAAGCGGCGCTCCGTCAAGCCCTTCAAGCAGTGCGCCATGACCAAGTGCGTCTGCGAGTCGTACAGCTTCTTCAAGCGGTCCTTGTAGCGCTCGTCGTACACGCTATCGGCCAAGTTCAACTCTAACTCGGTCTCCTCCTCGCGCGTGAATTGCAACACCAAGAACGGGTAGCGCGTTTGGCCCTGGCGCAACGGCGGGTCGATCTGCAACACCACCAAGTGGTGAATGTCGTCAGGCTTGGGTAGCGAAAAGATGCGCTCGATCTGCTTGTACTGGATCTTGTAGTCGTAGGTCTTGCCCCGCAACCGCAACGAGCCGGGGTACATGTCGATATCGTAGCGGCCGCGCGGCGTTAAGAACAACACGTCGCTGAAAGATACGATGGCCTCGCCCGCCACCTGGCCGATGTCTGCCTTGTCCTTCAACTGGTCGTAGAATACGGACGCGGCACTGACCTCCTCCACGTCGTCTTCCTGCTTCTCGGAGCCGTCCTCCGCGCGCACGGTTTTGGTGGTCTCGTTCTCCACAGTGCCCGGGACGTAGAGGCGCATTTCCACGAGCTCGTCGCCGGCCTTGTCGTCGTTATTCAACGTGAGCTCGAGCGCCACCTCGTTCTTGCCGGTGAGGTTCAGGTTGGTCACCTCCAGGTATGGGATCTCGAAGCTGGGCTTGTTGTGCACCTGGAACACCAACTCGTTGCGCGCCAAATCCGTGGTGCCCCAGTTCCAGCCGCGGAGCGAGTGCTCCCTGTGCTCCAACGCCAAGTGGAAGTTGCGCTGCAACTCCTGCTTCAACTTCAGGAAGTCCTCGCTGTCGAAGCCGTCGAGCCGCAAAACACCCTGGTTTTTCGTCTGCACCCGCAACTCGTACGCACGCAGCCCACGCGACCAGCTGGCGGCCAAAAGCTCCTCGGAAGGGAGCAAAAACGGCGGGGCTGGCGGTGCGCCGGCGGTGGACGCGGCTTTCCAGCCGAGCCCCAGGTCGGCGATCCGCATGCGCCCGCTGAGCTTCAGCTGATTGAGGTGGATTTTCTCGAAGTCGATGTTGACCATGTTTTGGGGGGCGGGATGGACGTTTTTGGGATTGGCGCTGGGAGAAGCGGGTTGTTTTGCGGTGGTCTTTTTCGTGGCCCTGGGGCCTCTATGGAGGAGGCGCGACGTGGCGCGCCCATGGCGCCAAAGGGGCCTGGAGATGGAGGTTTTGGGGTATGGCGGTTTGGGGTGCAATTGGGAATTTTGCTGCCGAAAGCGACTGGCTAGCTTTTGGCATGTGTTCGGACGGCTGGCTGTTTTTTTCCTTTCGATTTCCGCCTGTTTTGGCCAAAGGGCTGTGTGGTGTGAAGTGTGTGGTGGAGCCGTGGTGGGGCCTGAGGGCCTGAGACTGTCGCGGCCCGCCCAAGAAGCGCGCCGGAGGCCCTGGGCCTGGGTTAGTTACTACCGTGCTTCGTGCTTGTGGAAAGAGAAGGGACTGCCAAAAAGGGAGGCTGGAGCTTGATGATGCCGATTTCTCAACGGTCCTTCGAAGGATGCTTGAAATGCCAAGAAACGAAAATACCGGAGATGTGGGGAGCTGGTTTTACCAAGCAGTGTTATTGAATTGATGCACGAGTCTTGAGACAAGTCATGGAGAATTCAGCAGCTGCCTAGATATCATGGAGAATTCAGCAGCTGCAAGTGGGCTCTTGACTGGTCAACGGTTCTACAATAACTGGGGCGGCTACCCCCAAAAACGTGTCTGGACTCGTGGTATAAAATGGTACCGGCGCATTTCGCTCGAAATAGCCCCGTATCATTCAAGATCTATTGCGTTCCGAAACAATCTTATCCAGAGCTAGACACAATTCTTGGTCGTGTTTGATCAATAGAATGAAACTTCCTGCCTTGGGGACTGATATTTCTACACAGCTCACGGATCCCAATCAGCATTGTTTGGCGGCCGTAATAATCCCCTAAAACCATTGCATGCATGAATGTTTTACTTATCTGACCTAAAAATCCAGCAACTTGCCAATGACCTCCGGTCAACGAAGAAAACCCAAAACTCGGCAATCGCCCTTTCAAAGCTCTAACAAGTCATTCTGGAGTGTCCAAATTGTGGGACAGACAATGGACAAGACCACAGCTTATTCGGTTTTCTTAAATCTCAACAAAAATCTATTCATGTTCCGCCTTAAAAAAAGCTGCGTTTTGGCTGCTTTTTCGTCCCCCCGGTCATTCTTTTGAGTTTCTTTATGAGATTCATGATGTTTCTAATGTACTTCATGTTCATTTTCAAAGGTGTTCTTGGGCAGTGTTCTGTATGTCTCCTAAAAAGCAAACGAACAAAAGTCACCTTTTAAATAAGCAAACCATATCATACCCAGAACCCTCCTGTTGTTTCTCCATATGAACTGCACAACTTACCCCACTTTAAGATGAAATATGCAGACGCGTACTCTCCAAGAAGTTCTTGACCAAAATTCCCTTTCCCACGTGGAATAAGAAAAATCTGTGTTTCAAACATGTTGCTGACTACCAGAGATCTGAAACAACTCCAAGGTTTAGCCAATCTAATCTCAAGCTTGCACAGGTGTGCGTACTCAAGCGTCTTGAAGCGAAACAAGCTTCAAACTAAGAACTTCTTTCGATTCAGCGAGAAAAAGCAATATTTGAATAGCGACTGCAGTGAGTTTGAGCGATTTTTGACATCCCACTATTGTTCGGTTTGGAACTACGCGGAGATTGAAGATCCACTTGAGAACATGTACCACGAGACTTCAGATAACAATTTATCCAGAATACAAAAGCCCGGGCTAGTGGATATTTTCACTTTTGAGAAATTAATCGAACTCAATACATCGAGACAATACCTATTTTCTTCACTAGAACCCAAGAGAATAATGGTCCTAGCCTTCAGTATACTTGCATGCAAAGGGGGGCATTCATTACTCGGAAATCCTGCACATGTGGGTATTTTGATTGGGGAAACAAAGCTTCAAAAGATTTGCACCATAAAAACCTAGTATCAAGCTCGTTTTTCCATCAATCACGGCCGAGCAGCTACTAGTAGCACGCACATGTGGAAACGACAGTAAATGTGGGCAAATACAGCTGTATGCCAGGTATCAGAAACCAAAAAACAGTGATTCCGCCCAGGATCGAACTGGGGACATTCTGCGTGTAAAGCAGACGCCATAACCAACTAGACCACAGAACCAAGGTTCGATAATGGAGGAACAACAATATTCACATTATGTGAAAGAGGTCTCCAGATAGTTTTCAAACAAACTTCCAAGATTTACCCATCCGAATTGTTTGCAATAAAGCAAGCAGCATCGCCCGCCGATAGTACCAGATTGGGACTGGAAGCCGTATAATATGATATCGAAACAAGAAAAAGCGAACCAATGTCACGGCGATCCGTCCTCAGGTCAACCAGAACAAAACATGGACACATTTCTGTAAGCACAACGGAAAGCCACTGTTATATCTCGTTTCGGCAAAGATGGTTGAGAGAGCAGATGCGTCCTGTGGTAAACACACGGCACATAAACTTTGGTCTTCTCCACAACCGCTGTGAAAAATCTACACAATCGATGGCCAAGAGCTTGAATGAATGCTAGCCCAGGCCGGCAATCTATGGAAAACTTAGTAAATTCGAATCGCTCCAACGATCTTTGAGTTGAACACTGGAAGACGTGGCGAGTCGCAGAAAGTGAACTCCTTAGGTTATCAAGCTTTCGAGTTGAAGCGACTTCTACAGGGGGCTTATACTAGGAACTGATGGCAGTTCTGGACCAGATGCGTCCCTATAGAATCGTCCAATAACAGTGAATGCAGGGGAATGGGCCCGTTTCGACCCTAGGTGTCTTGGTAGCTGCCTGAATATTTCTATATAATACTATGGTTTTCCGCTCATCAGACGAATGCCCAAAACAGACACAATGCACTGGACTTCCATTTTCAAGCTCTGACGCACAAGAGCACAAATAGTATTCTCTGGTGTGTGAAGTCCGGCGATGAATAATCTCAATCATGTCTTTGCAAGGAACCCCGAACAAAAATTCTGAAAGCCAAGAATAGGACGATCAGCTGGACATGCCTCACAGCCATCAGGTGGACTCGATACCGCCTTGTGGCCGCTGGGATGATGCTATAAAAAGCCACATGGATCGAGAGAAAAAAGCACATGGATCAAGAGAAAAACCACATGTTCGAGAGAAAAAACAACACGTTCGAGAGAAAATAGCCAAAGAATTCAGAACTCATAGTGGCGTCCAACAGGTTCCCGCAATTTGTAGCGATCACCAGAGGAACGAAAGATCACTAGCTAAAGCTTGGGACAGCTCAGTGATGCTTATAAAAAAAAAACCGGCTTGCCTAGCCATCTGTCTAGCAGGAAAGATGCCTTATTTTCGTTTTGTGCAAACGCTCATGAATTTTTGGAAGACTATAGCGTGTCTAAAACCCATTGTATGCTTATGATCTGATATAGCTATGGATCCAAAACCACGCATCGCTCAATCATAAATATACAGCAAAGAACCAAAGCATAGACTCCCACGGAAACGGGAAGTCCGATGAATACCCGATGTAGTGCAGGCGAGTCAATTCTTACATTACAGTAACCAGGCTTGTTTGATGCCACTATCAATAATTCATATCAATAAGTCATAAATAAAGCAAATATACTCATTACTTCTAAAGAAGTTTTCGTGCGGATCGCAAATCACAGAATCGATTGAATAAGACAAAGCAGCCGGTGTTAAAATGTACAGGTGCCATAAGCACTTATGGAGGATCGATCAATATTCAAAGGTTATACTTGAATGCCTATACGATTCGATCAATTAAAGCTGTATGTATATCTTCTTCCTACTTTAATGTGTATATTTATCATGTCCCCATTACTATTATTTCAAACACTGCCAACTCACACATATATTTGTTCCATGTGATATTGGAGAATTTAACATTAAAGTTGATGGGATACACCACCTCCCAACCGAGAGGGGGTTAATAAGATACCATTCTTTCAGGTTGCTTCTTTTCAGCATATTATCGAGATCTCATCTTATCATTTCGAAATACTGTACTTGCTTCAAAACAATATAACCTGTACTGGGATGACCCGGCGTACTCCCAAATAACCCGGGTGGATATGGGAAACGCTCTTGAGTAGCAAGCCGAGCAAAGCCTTATAATATAAGGCGGCGTTAAGTGCACAGTCTCGCTCGAGCCCCGGACCAAACAGCCGCCACAAGCTTATTTCCAAGGCCTTCAATTCTCATCATAATGGACCAACAAATCAAGTGTGTTCCAAGGTAGGTAAGTTCCACGGTAGGCGGGTGAAGGATCACGTGCCATGATATATCCAAGTATTGGCTCACTGTTTGCAGCCGTGCCGATGGCCGGGCAAAGTGCATATAGACCCGCGAAATGACGAATGAGTCAACGGGCCCAAGTATTCTCACCGTACTCCTCGTTACTATTCTTTTCTCTTGAGTGTACAAAAATCGGATTCTGCGAGTAAACAATGGGCTTGATCAAAGTAGGTGTTTTGGGAGCCACGGGATCTGTGGGCCAACGGTTCACTTTGCTCTTGGACAGCCACCCAGACTTCGAGCTCTATGCTTTGGGAGCCTCGGCCCGGTCTGCCGGCAAGCCATACAAGGATGCCGTGACTTGGAAACAAACAAACTTGATGCCGGAGTTTTCAAAGAACATCCCAGTTGAGCAGTGCGCGCCCAAGGGCAGGTTTGCCGAGTGTGAAATTGTGTTTTCTGGTTTGGATTCCGACGTGGCCGGCGACATCGAGACGGCGTTTGCCGCTGCTGGCAAGATCGTAGTTTCCAATGCCAGCAACTTCCGCAGGGCCGCGGACGTGCCTTTAATTGTTCCGATTGTCAACCCGGAGCACATGTCTGTGGTGGAAAAACGAGTGCAGGAGGCAAAGAAGCAAGGCAAGCCCAGACCCGGCTTTATTGTCTGTATTTCCAATTGCTCCACGGCAGGCTTGGTGGCTCCATTGAAGCCTTTGGTGGATGCATTCGGCCCCATCGACGCGCTCACCACCACGACGTTGCAGGCGATTTCGGGCGCCGGCTTCTCGCCCGGAGTTTCGGGCATCGATATTTTGGACAACATCGTGCCTTACATCGGTGGCGAGGAGGAAAAGATCGAGTGGGAGACGCGAAAAATCTTAGGGGGCGTTTCTGCGGACGGAAACGGCTTTGCGCTCATTTCAGAGGACGGAATGAAGGTTTCTGCCCAGTGCAACCGTGTTCCTGTCAGCGACGGCCACACTGAGTGCATTTCGTTCAGATTTGCTTCCAGACCCGCGCCTTCTGTGGATGACATCAAGGAAACTTTGGCAAAATACCAGTGTGAGGCGTTCAAATTGGGCTGCCACTCGGCTCCCAAGCAGACCATTCACGTCTTGGAGGAGGATAACAGACCACAGCCCAGATTGGACAGGGACAGAGATGCTGGCTACGGTGTTTCCGTGGGCAGAGTCAGAGAAGACCCCGTGTTGGACTTTAAGATGGTGGTGTTGTCGCACAACACTGTGATTGGTGCCGCTGGCGCCGGTGTGTTGATAGCCGAGATCTTGAAAGCCAAGAACGTGTTGAACTGAGCCTGACGGTGTACAGACATTGCTGAAATTTTGGCGTGTAAATGTTAGGGCCTGGAAGACACTTGTTGTAGAGCTTAAATCAGAGGGGGCGTGAGCGGTGGGTATGTATGCGCCATCTTGATGGGTACTTGAAGGAATGCTTGAACTTGGGACGGCAGAAAAGTGCTGGAGATGACTTTGCAATTCTTTTATCTTGATGAAAGAAATCAATGGACAGGAATGTGGCCTTGTAGTTCGGAACTCCAAACCTGCTAGCCATGTAAGGCCAGACTTGACGCATGATTCACGTCACTAGTTGGAATAATTACATTTTACTAGTATGTTGGGAGAAGACGGTCGTACAAGCGAGCATAGTTTCCATAGTATTTTGCATGCGGTGTATTCACGTCCACTGCACTCAAGTTGGATCATAGGTTCGGGGAGCCATGCCGAATTTCTGTCCTGAAATTGTTAAATAGCCAGACCAGAGGACCTTGCGAGAAACTACAAACCCAGCTGTAGCACAGTTAAATGATGGCTTTGAGAGCTAATATATCTCTGAATTCTTTTTTCCAAACTCGGTTTCAGTATTGAGCAGTCAATAAGCATGTTAAAAACTTCCACAGCCCAGTGAGAAATTGATTTTTCGAGAAATAATTAATTACACTTCGCAAGAGTGGACACACTTTTGGAAATTCTTCGGCTTCCCAAAGTCTGCTAGACTCGTCTAGATGAGGGTTTACCGATAGGACGCAGCTTTCGGGGAAAATGAAACATGCCAGGAAATTAGTGTCTTGTCTAGCAGCAAGGTGTTTTTTATGTCAAGCTAAACCCTGTATGAATCATAATGTTGACTGAAGATTGGGCGTGTGAGCTAGTCTGTAAAGCTCAGCTAAGAGGGCTTGAATACTTTAGATATTGGCCAGAGCAGAGCGTTGGAACGAGAACGTGAATGATTGGTGTCGGTGTTATTTGTGTAGAAGTGACCCATGGTATCTATTGGCCCATTATGCTGCTGCTTCTGTCCTGTTGGTGGTTGACGAATTAGCAAGTGTTATTTTGGAGACTGCGTATTTGATCGACATGTGCCTTTAACTTTCTAGAGTAATGCCAAGACGTGGAATTCAGTCTATTTCCAGCTCACGGGTAGCTTTGGCAGGCTCACAAGAAAGGGTTTGATTTGTAAATTCCAAGGCACATGGACATGTACTTGAGAATCGTCGATGTTTTTTTCGAGGTGGTGTACTCAAATTTCAGGTAACTGGAAAGTAAGTTTGTTCAAAGGAATATTTGTTTTGCCGCTAGATAGTGCCATATGATTATACCAAGAAACGCATACCTATTTCCAGGTTCAATTTGGGAATGAAACCGAGGCCCAATATTCCAAATGCTTTTCTGGGGCAATGTCAGCAAGCGCAATAGGAGTGAATCAAACCAGATCAAGGTTTGAGGGGTAGACCAACAAGTAAGCAACCTGGATTGCCTGGCCTCGGATAAATACTCCGATAATAGAAACGACAGGAAATCACTTGCAGCCAATAGGGGGTAAGAAATGTGTTTCTCCACAGCTTTAAGCAGCCGACAAAGAGAAACAACTAGAAGTTGAACGGCAACATGACTTCTGAGAACTGACACAATCGGAAATTGTGGGGTAAATAGAAAGAAGATGAATTCCGCGATTGGACATCTAACTCGAGTTCAGCCCTTCAATTTAGCTTCAAGAAGACTCTAGAGACCTTCAATTGGATAGTCGCCACACCGAACAAATGGTACATATTAGACTTGAAAATGTGTACTAGTTTTTCCGGAAACCAATAAAAAACTCCTGAAGGCGATCGACCTGTTGTTTTCCGTCAAATATTACCAATTAGGACATTCCAATAGGTCATACACAACCAAGCTGTCATTTCGGAAACCAAGATTCAGAGGCTGTGCGACCTGATGTTCCAAGTGTGCTGATTCTTGCAATGTGAACGCAGACCTTGTTTTGTTCCGTTTGTTTGAAATAGTGTCCAGCTGCAATTTCAACACGTTTCTGAGTGTGTCCGGGTTCGGCTGCACCAAGGAGTGGAAGAATACCATCCAATGAAATCGAGCTTCAGGCATCTGTTCTGTTGCATACATTTGTTTTGGCCTTCTGTCTTGCTTCCTATCGATATCATATCCATCCTTTCGGATGTCAACCACCTGGCGCCGTGTTCGTCACGGTTTCAGCAAGCTTAGCACCCACTTTCTCCCGATGGCTGTCATTCGAATTATCACCAATGTCTCTTTGTTCTTCACACGGTTTTGGCATTCCAGCTTTTCAGACCCCAGCTTCTCGGACCCGTCGTTCTATCACTCAAACTTCACCCAAATCCTATTTCTAATCAACCCCAGTCAAATCCAATTTCCATCCTACCTCCTTCGCCACTCAAATCCTATTTCTATTCCCGAGTTGCCCCACTTATTTTTCGCCCTGAAAGTCCTGTCATTCTCGTCCATCTTCTCAATTGCCCCAATGGCCGCAAAAACATCCTCCGCGAACTCAGACCCAGAACTCGCAGATTCCAAACCTCCTTTTTTTCCCAGCCTCGCAAAATGAAGAATGCTGCCGCGCTCAGCGAAATCTCCACCGACTCTTTGTACGAGCACGTGTTCGCCACGCACACCGAGCACCGGCCGTGCGCCCACCAGCACTTGGGATATGTTGACAAGTCCGCAGACAAAATCGACGTGTTTCTTCCTAGGGCGGGCATAGACTTGTCAGTGCAGCAGCTGCTTCTGTCTCTTTCGTCCGGCACCCAGCTGTCCAGCACAGGGTTCATTTGTTGGCAGACCGCGCTGCATTTTGCCGACTGGACAGTGGCGTTTCCCCCGTGCCCCTTGGCGGAGATGCTCCGCAAAGACAGCGTGGTGTTGGAGCTAGGCGCCGGCGTGAGTGCGTTGCTAGCCGCGGTGGTGGGGCCCCGAGTGGGCCACTACGTGGCTTCAGACCAGGCCCATGTGTTGAAGCTCATGAAGCAGAACTTCCGGGACAACGTGGTTTCCCAGCGGTACGACAGCACCACGTCCGAAAAGGACCGGGTCCACGGGCCGCACAAATCAGACGCGTCGGCGAAATGGAGCCAGATTGATTTCCTAGACTTGGACTGGGAGAGCCCGGGGCCTGGCACACGGCGGTTCACGGAGTTGACCGGGCGCACCCACGCGGACGTGGTGCTTGCCTGCGACACCATTTACAACAGCTACTTGATTGCGCCTTTTCTTGCGTGTATGGCCCTGGTAATGTCCCAGGAGACCGTGGCGGTGGTGGCCATGCAGCTACGGGACGAGGCCATCACGGAGGAGTTTTTGGAGCGGGCGTTGCTGGCGGGCTTGCGTGTGTTCCATGTTCGCGATGAGCACCTCACCCCCGAACTCATTGAAGGCTTTGCAGTGTACTGTTTCCGGAAGAAGGGGGAACTAATACCCGGGGCTGATCAGTGCTAGAGAGGAAAGCCGGCCTGGCTTCCGGCCTGCCGTGCGGGACCAATTCTTCTTGGTCTGAGTCTATTGGTTGAAGGAGCATTGAACGAGGACATTAAAGATACATTCAGGCTGTCAGCACCGTCGAGAACACCGGCTTTCTATTTTGGAACTGCTGCAATGACTAGACTGACTTGGCGTGCGGCTGGTATGGTCTCACACGGCAAACGTGTCGGTCAAAACATGTACCTGAAAGTCGTCGTCCGAAGCGGGAGGACTTTTACTAACACACCTCGCCGTGTCGCTACTTTTTGGTGAATGTATTTCAGGGGTCTATCAGAAGATTGAGAGGGGCCATGTCTATGTTTAGCTCGTATCTGAAGGTACCGCGGATACAGCCATTGTACCAGTCCAATGTTTTAGTCACCGTGGTGTCTCTCGTTGGACTGATGCAGCTTGTAAGACAGAAGCTGCCGAGATCCTGTGCTTCTCTCTTGAAAAGGCATACCCTCATATTGACTTATTTGATTCCGAACTACTTGAAAAGCCTCTTCGATTGCTTCAGCCGCTACACTCATACATTTTGTTCGTGGTGTGGTTTTTAGGATCCCCCTTGTTTTTTTCAAAGCGTGTGATTTTTCGCAAATTAGACATTATTTCCAAGACTAATGTCTCACTGCAAGTGACGTAGTGCTCAATACTTTGTCAGTATGCTCGGAAATGTATAAAGCATACCAGATCACCACTTATCACTTCAAAACATTCAGAATAATTTACAAAAACAGGCGAAGTAAAACAAAGTTTAGAAAACAACAAAACATACAAAACAAACAAAACAAACAAAACAAACAAAACAAACAAAACAAACACAACAAACAAAACAAACAAACCTGGGACGGAAATCTCGCACTAACTTTGTAACCTGGTGTTTCTTGCCACAATAATCTAGGCCTTTGCAAGGTCTAGTGGGACACAATATGCCGAGACAAACATCACTACTGACCTGTGCGCTCTCAACAAAACTCCATTGAAAACAGCCATTTCAAAATAGGCCAGGATTCCATGGGACTGCTATATACTCGCGCACGTGACTCGCGCACGTCGCTACGAGCTCACAGATAGTGCACACTGAATGTCAAGCCAAACCAGATATCGTATCTCCCATCATTCGTGCGCCAGATCTCTCGTGAATATCTCGGCGATTTGCACTGCCCGATCTGGAATAAGAGGCGACCATAGCACTGGGATCACCAAGCTGCCAAAATCCATCGAAACCGTGCACCGCTAGGATGTCCGAGCAGCCGGCACCCAAACGATCTGGGCCCCGGAATTATACGCAAAAAACGTCAGAAGTTGGACGGAATAAAAAGAAGGTACCAAACGGCAATCAAATTTCTAATGCATCTTCCCTCGGAAAACCATCGGCGCCTTCTAAACCCAAGTTTGCCGTCAAGTCAAGCGGCAGTGCACAGCACAACTCGGCAGCCCTGCAAAGGCTTAGACCTCGCCAGCGGCAAGGAGCCCTGGGAGGCCGGAACCCAAGTACGGGCAAGCCTTCGAGGTCACAAAATCTGGCCAGAAATGCCGATGGAGCGGCTGGCGTTGGTGCTGCAAATCTGGACCTGAAACAGCGGCAATCTGCAACGATACCTGTACCGGAAACTACACAAATGCGAAATTTGCCTAAGAGCGGACTAGAAACCATGATAAAATACACCCCAGAGGAGGTGGCCGCCGCAGGGCCGCTTTTCCCGGACCCCGCGCAGTACGGCTTTATGAAACCTCAACAGCCCGCCAAGCAACGGTCCATGCCTCGCTATATGCTTGTCCAACCGCGTCTTCTCGCCGCTCCGAATTTTAGACAGCTTCCGTGGGAGAAGGCCAACCAGGACAAAATGCTTCATATGGAGGCCGCCAACACTGGCTCGGATTACCTGGGTATATACGAGGAGTTCCAAAAGATGAGAGAAATAGAGCGTTCCAAGATGGAGGAGATGGGGCTCGTTGATGCCGAAAATACCACCAAGGACTTGAACGATGCCATTTTCTTCCAAGGCACGTGCCTCGACATGTGCCCAACCTTCGAACGTGTGCGCCGGTCTCTCGAGAACAACGTCAAGGCGCTCGAAAAAGACCCGGTCACCCAGCGCATTTCGCGAGACCGAGCTGTCAAGGCGTTTTCCCGCCCAGCAGCGGGCCAGCCGCCTCCCATGCCTTCGGACGTGCGGCCGCCCACTGTGCTAATGAAAACACTTGATTATATTGTGGACACGGTACTTCCACAGTTGCCCGAAACTCACTCTTTCATCTGGGACAGAACACGGTCTATCCGCCAGGATTTCATCTACCAGAACTACTACGGCCCGGAGGCCATCGACTGCAATGAACGCATTGTGCGGATACATCTATTGTCGTTACACATAATGGCAGGCAGTGACCTGAAATACTCACAGCAACAGGAGCTTGAACAGTTCAACAAGGCTCTCCAAACGTTGACAGAAATCTACCTGGACGTGCGCAACCACGGCGGTCAATGCCCCAACGAGCCTGAGTTCCGGGCATATCATTTGATCAGTCATTTCAGAGACCCGGAATTGGAGCGAGAAGTGCAGACTTTGCCTGACTACATATTTCATAGCCCAGAGGTGCAGCATGCGCTTCGCTTCCGCATGATCATGTCGCAAGGCAACGTAGTGGAGCGCGGCTACGTGAACAAAATCGGAGCTGTGAATTTGTTTGTGGAGTTCTTCAAGTTGGTGTATGACGAATCCACCCCAATTTTACTAGCATGCTTGTTAGAAACACACTTCAACGAAATTCGGTTCTATGCCTTGAAATCGATGTCTCGGTCTTATCACACCAAGGCCAAGGCGTTTCTGGCGGAGTCCTTACGCCAGATGCTTGGCTTCGACACTCTTTTGAAACTTGAGGATTTCGTCAAATATTACGAGATCGATATGCTTGAGGAGAACGGCGAGTTGCACGTGGATCTCTGCAACAAACAGAAACTAGAACTGAAGTATAAGCTCAATTCCTTGAGCGAAAAGCCCAGAAAATCGCCAGCATACTCGCCACAGCTCGACTACCGGCTACGCAATCA
Organism: Metschnikowia australis; assembly: GCA_019285895.1. Classification (NCBI taxonomy): domain Eukaryota; kingdom Fungi; phylum Ascomycota; class Pichiomycetes; order Serinales; family Metschnikowiaceae; genus Metschnikowia; species Metschnikowia australis. The sequence continues at coordinate 196,171 of JAGSXI010000016.1, read as the reverse complement.
AGCAATAAAAAGCCTTGTCAACTGTGGACACTCCAACGCGGACCTCCACATGGACCGGGTCAAAATAGATGAGTTGCTTCAGAAAATTGTTGCCCAACAAAATGTTAAGAAAGAAACTGCCGTGGCTCATATGCCCCACACATCAACTGCAGAAACTGGAATCAACACTGGCATACCAGCCCAAAAAGTGCCTGGCCAAGCACAGCCCTTTCCAATTATGGAGTCAAAATCGGCTTTTGGCGCTCTTATCAGTACCCCATCGAACCAACAGACACAGGGAGGCTCCCTCAATCTTTCAGATTTTTTGAAGGGTAAGACAGATTCTTCAGTATCATCCCAAAACATATTTGGCCAGGCATCTTCCGCTCCCAAATTCGATTTCACAGGCAACACTAATGCCATGATTAAACCAATATCCACATTTGACCAGCAGAAAAAACCAAACCCTCTGATACCGAGAATCGAGGAAAAGCATGTGCAATTTGCAAATCCGATTGAGCACAAGCCAAAGGCACAATCTTCATCGTTCTCTGGAGTCTCAGATACCAGTAAGCTTCTGCTTGCTACGAAGATATCTGAAGGTGCTGCAGAGAAAAATAAAAACATGAGTATGAATAAATTTGAAAAAAAAGACAAAACAAAACAGGAGCCGAAAAACAACGCTCCAGATAACAAAAACATTTTTAACTTTGGTGGCGCGAGCTCCATAGTACCCAAGCCGACATCAAATCCTAAACTAGTCTCTGCTGTTAGCCCTGCTCAGGTAGGACCAAAATTTCTCAAGGATCATCAGTGTTTCACTGGGGCTCTTCATTCGGTATACACAGACCTTGTTAGTGATATCGTCCAAACTGAACTCCACAAAATCATCACCCGGGCTGTGCAGAAACAGATTCGAGCCAATGAGAGACAAAAAATAATCGATGTTTTTGCAGATGAGCTATACTTGGCATTTCTTGCGGAACAAACGCATCAGGCGATGTTAGAGAGCGCTGCGAAAGACTTTTACGAGAAGAATTTAAAAAGAAGAGCAATATTTGGGCTTCACATTGTGGGTGAGAAGCTACATAAAAAGCACGAGGCAAAAAGACAAAGGAGAAGCGAGGTCGCGAATCTTTCATTCAAAACGCCCGCTCTTAAACGCAAAGCCTCCAACAACTGTGACGAGAAGTCTTTTGCAAAACGGAGAACATCTCCGGGTTTAGCGAGGGCAAATGCGAGCTACGAGGATATAAACGAGAGGCAAGAACAATTAAAACAGCTTTGGCAACCTATTAATCTTGTGCTGTTTGTTGAAATGTGCTCGAAAGACGTGAAAACCAGGCTTAATACCGGAGCTGTTGCTCTTAATTGTATCGTCATTGCGGAAGACTGGGCCTCACCTTATTCGAAATGGCTTAACACGAAACTCTCCCTATCTGTTAGCGAGGACAAAACTCACTACATCAATGAAGTCGAATCTAAAGGTTTAAGAGTTGCGTTCCGCAGCCTTCCCAAGACCGACTTCGTAAATGAGAAGTCCTTTCGCAGCACGCCTTTTCTTATATTTGAATGCGGACTTCTTGAAGATGAACAAGTTGCAAAATATAGAACGCTAGAAAACAAGCTCAAGCGCGACTGTGGCATCTTGTTCAAAATCATTGAGCTCTGCGACAGATTCTCCTATTATAAAGTGCAGATTCTTATTCTTGTGTGGGACATAACGAGCAGTGGCACACTGGGTGAAAAACAATCAGAATTTCTTCAAACAAAGAAACTTTTGAACGCAGAGAACTGTGTTCAAAACATAAACATTAGTGATATGTCTGGCACATTGGCGGACGTCACGAAAGATTTGCAAACACTTCTTTATGACATGGCTGAAAGATTCACCGGCCAGCTCTCGAAACGAGGTGTCCAAAAGCGTGTCTTACATTCGAAGCTTCAAGAAGACACCCACAGTTTGGAGAAGTCAAGTTATTCAGCGGAAGAGGTAGAGGATGCTGCAGCGTCGCTTCGGGCCAAAGAGGCGGAAGCTTTGAAGAGGGCCCGAGATTTACAAAAACGGAGGTATCTATCTGCGCATGCTGCATCGAATATAAATGGGGACTTGACAAGTCTTTCAAACCTGTTCCGGACATCAAACAGAAGCTTCGCCAATCACACGTTAATGAACTACAACAACACGATTTTGGGAAACAACACTTTTCTACATGCGCGTGATGCTTCGTTTCTAAAATCTTTTGCGAATGCCAGTGTCATTGAAGAAAGCACGCCCATGGGCTCGCCAGGACCTAAACCCAGAACGGCACCTACACAGCTGGTGTTGCCGAAAAAAGTACAGGAGCTAAGAGAAATCACCGCCTCAATTAGGGCGAGGTACAAATCTTAGAGAAGGCAAGAATACCACCTACACATTTAGATGAGTTCCACTAATTTTAGAGTTCACGCGCTGGGGGCTTGGTGAGCATATTACTTGAGCAGAAGCAGTGGTATCATTTTTCATCATTTCCATGCATATGCCGAAGGGATGTCTAAGGCTACCTCCCAGAACATCTTGAAGTCAGGAAACTCCAAAAAAGCATAATTGTTGTTTCTTCCTGACCTTCGTCTGCCGCCATGTCAGAGGTTTGGCACACGTGACCTCGCTGGGCCTGCACATGTTGCGCAAGTGAGTCTATTTGACTAGCCTCCGTCCTCGAAATGTGCGGGCGTATCAGACACATCTCCCTCAGATACCCGAAACACCATGGACTTGATCAAAGAAATATCGAAGAACATTAATTTATACGAGGTTAAGGCGAACATTCGTAAAGCACAGAATGGTATGTGAAAATGCACGCATAGTCTTCAGCCCAGCGAGCCTCCCCCGTAGCATCGTGTGGTGTGGTTAGAGCTGGATCCTTAGATGCCGCAGCAAACAAACAAATATCACATGAAATAGATGAAAACAAGATTGAAACTGCGGAAAAAGATCGGCCCGAAGTTGGTCCCTGCTTGTTGTTACTCTTGCGGAGCCTCAGCAGGGAGGTGCTTTCACCCCTGATTTACCCGCCGAGGCTACCCTCCACCGTCGTACACTCTCCTTGAGTATGCCAGATAGCTTGAATCTTGGAGCGCATGCACTGAGAATTATGACAAGTTTTGAAACCCAATACTAACTAGCTTGTAGTTGCCTTGAACTTATCTGAAATGGAAACAAAAGTACGAGAGGCCACAAACAATGAGCCTTGGGGTGCCAATACGTCTCTCATGGCGCAGATTGCCGCAGGTACTTACAACTACAGAGAAAGAGAGGAGATTCTCAGCTTTATTTTCCGTAGATTCACCGAAAAGGCGGCCAACGAGTGGAGACAAATCTACAAATCGTTGCAGTTGGTCGAGTACCTCATCAAGAATGGCCTGGAGCGGATCATTGACGATATCCGCGCGAATATCTCGCTTATTCAGATGTTGAAGTCGTTTCACTACATAGATTCCAAGGGCAGAGACCAAGGAATCAACGTGCGCAACCGGTCCAAAAATCTCATTGCGTTGTTGAATGATGATGCTTTGATCCGCCTGGAGAGAAAGAAGGCCAGAGCAAACGCGAAAAAGTTTGGTGGTGTGTCGGCCTCGGCGTTTGGCGGCGCCTCATCCATTTCGGCTGGCGATGGCTTTGGCGACGACGAAGACTTCAATAACCGCGTGTACGGCGATGGCGGTGTTTTTGGGGCTCGCTATGATGACCCAGCCTCCGCGTACAACAACGGCGCTACGGGTGGAGACAACAACTTCGAGGAATACGACGTGGAGCCCACTGCAATGAGTGGATCACGTGCGTCCAAACCAACGACGAGCTCTTCAAAAGTACACGCAGGGTTATCGTCTACCGGGTCATCAGCGCTGCCTTCCAAGAGCAAGCTGCAGGCCCCAGCACAGGACTTGTTGGGTGACTTGGTCGACTTTGGCGGCTCGAGCGCTGTTCCATCTACTACACAGGCAAACACTGGTGCCGAAGAAGATGATGACGACTTCGACGACTTCCAGAGCGCCCCCTCGCTGTCTGCAAATGCAACAGGTGGGCTCTCAAGCAACTTGGCCAGCTTATACGTGTCGCAGCCAACGCCAATGCCCCAATATGGACAGACACAACAGGCCCAGGCCAACTACAACTTCAACAAAAGCAGCGCGAGCGCTGCTTCTGCGAGGCCGGCTAAACCTTCGACCGACGCATTCTCGAACTTGTTTTCTAGTGCCAAGACAAAGACCAGCGCCGCCCCAAAGGCAAAACCAGCGGCATCAACTTCTCAGCGCAACGATTTCCTGACTGATGATTTTACGACTGCAGACACGGGAAGTACCTACTCTGCTGGTACGAAGCCACCGCAAACTTCCAGCTCCAACACAGGCGAAGTTGATTTGTTAAGTTTTTAAGCCTGCTTGCGAGACAAGCGTGGAGAGACAGCAAGTAGGGACGAGAACAATTCCCTTTGAGCACAGGGTATTGAGATCATGGATGATAAACGCGCACAAAACAAATATGCTGACGCCCTGTACTGAAATAGCCAGCCAATGCCATGCTCTAATGCTTGGCATTGGGACACGGTGATATCGGAAGAGGGTCTTGGGAGACTGAGCCAATTCATGTACTGATGTCAACTAGAAGGACGCAGAAAGTGCACCTAACCCGAGAATTATCATTGCGGCAGGAAATACATGAACCAAGGCGATACATATCTTTGGCCTTGAAGTCCATAGACATAAGGATTGTATTTAGAATTGCTTGAGGCGATCGCAGAACAACGGGGCCGACGGCGGTTTATGGGTCGCGCGCATGGCCTGGAGAGAAGGTGCGAGAAAGCAACTCCGCGAGGTTGGAAGTGGAAAAAAAGCCGGCCCTTGTTAGTGGTTTCCTTCCAACCACACATACACGAAACCACCCAAATGTTCAAAAACTCCGTCAGATCTCTTTCCAGCACCAGCAGAGTCTTTGGCCCCAAGGTTTTCATGACCACGTCGATTGGCGGCGTCAAGCAAAACCCCATCAAATTCGAGTTGTATGACGAGGCCGTTCCTAAAACCGCCGAGAACTTCAGAGCCTTGTGCACGGGCGAGAAAGGATTCGGCTACGCCAAGTCCGGCTTCCACAGAGTCATTCCTCAGTTCATGTTGCAGGGAGGTGACTTCACCAGACACAACGGTACAGGCGGCAAGTCGATCTACGGCGAGAAGTTTGCGGACGAGAACTTCTCCAAGAAGCACACCAAGCCTGGTTTGTTGTCGATGGCCAATGCCGGCCCCAACACCAATGGATCGCAGTTTTTCATCACCACGGTGCCATGCCCATGGTTGGACGGTGCCCACGTGGTATTTGGCGAGGTGATTGAGGGCATGGACGTTGTGGAGAAGATCGAGGCCCAGGGTTCCCAGAATGGTGCGCCAAGAAGCAAGATTTTCATTGAGGAGTGCGGCGAGTTGACTGAGTAAATTGGCACATCTCCACAGAGCGTTGAAATGGCCGAATGTGTCCTCGAGTATTTGCCGCCAGCCCACGTGTGTACAGCTGTTGTGGAAGGCGAACCCAGTATTCGAGTGCTGGAATTGTATTTCCTGTTTGTTGTATAGATGCAATCAATTCTTCAGTCTTATCTGTGTCCGGATGGGCGAGTGTCTGCCCAGTGAGGCACCGATGGTCTTTCTTCCTGTTGGTGCAGTGGGCCAGCTCGGTTCTTTGACAAGGCCAAGGGGGCAAGTCCGGGTCCGTTTGCAAGCACGGCAGCACGGGGAAGTAAGGTTGGGCATGATTCCGCTGATTTGGAAACTCCGAGTATGTGCCGTTTTCGAAGTTCTGCTACCACCGAGGATGAATGACATGGACAACTATTGGAAAGCATCTGGATGGGGCCGCTCCGTCAGAATTTAGGAAGGCGAATGCATACTGAAATCCGGGGAACAACAAACAAGACAGCCGTATGAAAAAGACATGCTGGATATGACTGCTACTGGGCAACAAAAGCAGGTTATGGACCTGTAGACAAGTCGAAGTGTATGGAAATGGCAGTGGAAGGTGGATGCACTTTTGACCAAACACTGTGAAAGCAAGTGTTTCCACAAGAAATCATTACGGCAGCCGGAAGCTGGAAAAAGAGAACCCATGTGTGGAGACAAGGAAAACCGAGAAATGAATATGGATGAACGGTCACGTCGTTGGAAACACCGTGTTTCCCGCATGAGTCCACGTGTTTCATTCTACCACATGGACTGGAATGCTTATTCAAAGCGTCGGAATCCAAATGAGTCCTATAGTCAAACGAATAGCGTCATTCACATCATGAGGCTTACTTATTTGATACCAGGTATGTTGGTTGCAGGGCTTCATCTATTGGCGATACTGTTGATGGGCAGTTGCATGTTTGAGCACGGCCGATTTGTGGCATAATTGTCTCCGGGCTTTGTTTGGAACAGTTTCATACATTTTGCGTCACGGTGTCTTGATTCAGTATTTTAGTATGAAGAGACGTCTTCGAACGAGCCAATTCATTCCCCAGTCAGACTACTGATTTTCTATCAGATAGAATTGGCAGTGGTGTAAGGAGATTCATTTATTTCACTTCTGATCAAAACAGCAAGGTCCAAGTCAAAGATATAATGGATTTATGAAGGACCCATTTGGGTATAGAATGGGGTGACTTCGACCATGGTTGCAGGTCATAAACATATATCAAAATACTTGACAGTAATGCTAGTCCGTGTTTATAACAAAGCACATAGAATGATAGTCTTTTCATATCAAAATACTTGACAGTAATGTTAGTCTGTATTTTATATCAAAATACTTGACCGTAATGTTAGTCCGTATATATAACAAAGCACATAAAATGTTAGTCCGTATTCTATATCAAAGCACATGAAATGTTAGTCATTCCATGCAATAAAACACGCACAGTGTAGGCCAAGTAGAACCTCGCCTAAACAGACCTCCTGGTAGTCTCTTCGTAACCAGTATGACCACGGGATGCACGTACCCACCAAAACATACGCAGATCTCAGCTCTGGACCGCCAAAATAATGACTACTACCCAGTGCTATTGATAATGATATGCATTGCCCGGAAGAGGTGTATACACGAGGGACGTATCTATGATGTGTGTTGGTTAGATGCCGATCTTCTCGTTGCGTTCCGGCTGCGGCACCAAGTCCGCAGGCATCTTCTTCTTCAACGAAGCCAACTTATCGTAGTCGCCGGCCAAGATGCGTGCCACCACCAAGTCGTCTCGGTCACCAAGCTCCCGCTCGGACTTGCCCTCGTTGGACAAAAACTCCTTGGCCTTCTCGGTGTCACCATGGAAGTACTCCTCCATGGCTCTCAACCGCAACTCCTTGTGCGCCCACTCAGGACCCTCTTCGGCGCGTTTCTTCATCTGCGCCGTGTACTTCGAGTACACCACATAGAAGAACACGGGCAAAATGATGTAGAAGTAGGGCAACTCCCAGCCCTCGGCCTTCTCTGTTTCACGCACCACACGCCATTTTAGCTCGCCCGTGGTCTCGTCCTTGTAGGGGATTTTGTCCACGACCTTGCCGGCGTTTTTGCCGACAAACTGGAAGTTCTGCAAGTCTTGTGAGTTGTCCTTGAATAACTCCAACTGTTCTCTGGGAATGCCGGGGAGAATGAAGTTCCACTGCGAGTGGTTTCTGCGGTAGAAAAGATTCTGCAACTCGGCAATGGTCTTGAATTCGCTGTCCGACGGCACGCGAGGTGTGCCGTCTGGGTGTGAGTAGATTTTGCTGACGGAAGGTAATGTGTCTAATTTCGTTCTGATGTCCTGCTCGAGAGAGTAGTTGAACTTGCCCGGCTTGAGCTTGAGCAAGTTGCCGAAGGGCACACTGAATGTGAATCTGGGCATTCTGACAAGTGATCCAGGGCGGATTGGCGGTGGTGTGGCGTGCCGTGTTGGTGTTCTGGGAAGCCTTTGGAGGGTTGGGTGTTTTTAACATTCTTTTCATTGGTCGTATCGTGCTCCTGCACACAGCAGCACCGCGCGGTTCGCTGGGCCACGGAGACGTTGATGGCGGGCGGGTGGGTGTTTGACAAAGAAGGGGTTTCATTGATGAGAAGACATTTGTGTTGAGAGAGGATGGCCGTGAATATGCCTGGAAAGTTCAAATGGCACTTTGGCACTGGGCGTTTTCAATTGTATGGTGCAGACATCTCGGGGCCGTTGCACTGTTTCTGCCGCGCACGTCCTATGGCGGGTGGGGGGGGAAGTTGGCAACTAGGACCCTTTTTTCTTTGATGTGCAGTCTGTTGGGTTTTGTTTCGGTTCAATTTTTTGGATTTGCTAATCCGTTCATCTTGCGGCTTTCGAGTTGGGCTTGTCGCTTCTCCTTTTTTCAGTGTTGGTGCTCCCTATCATACCCAGACAGGCGCACTAATTATTAGGTACTGAGCGCAAGCCTACCAGCTTTCCGTTCCTTTCATTTTTTTTTCATTTTTTTTCATTTCTGTATGCTCAGGAGTTCACATATCGCCAATCATTAAGGCCAGTATTTGGAATGACGTTGCGAGAACTGAAAGGCCGAGAGCCACGTTCAGGCCAGCAAGATACCGCGAGTCTGCTAATAACGCAGTAATCTGAATCTTGAAGAGATAGAACCGACTGGCCTCCGGCAAAAAAACCCCGATTTTTCATGTAGTGTCATGAGTGCTGATGAGATCCGACTTTTTCCGGCCGCATCAGGCAAAAATTTGCCAAATTCCAGCGAGCAATAGTGAGCATAAGCCCTGGAATTCGCGTCTTGGACAGTGTCATTTAAAGACTTGATATTAAGGCCACCCAAGTCAATACGGCGGGACTCGGAACCGCTGTGTTTTGACTGTGGAGAAATCACGCCGCATTGTGTCTTTATCGGAATCGAGACGGCACCCAGCAAATCACAGATACCCAAAACCGAATCCCAGCACTTTTTGAGATCTTTTCGGTTAATACCATAAGTATCTGTTGACATCCAAGTCGAGGTCCACGTTAGGCAAAGTATCACGCTTGCACCCTGACCTTGTATCCAAACACATCCTCTGCCCGCAAAACACCTTCTTTCACTTTTCGTGCCATATTTTCATTGAAATCACCCGTCTTCTCTTGATTTTCGTGTCATGTTTCCATTAAAATCACCCCGCCTTTGTCGACCCGAATCCCTCAAAGCCCATAAGCTTGCCCACTTCGGTCTGAACGACATCTCCAGCAGCAGTCGCTCGGGCTCGTTTCTTTTTGGCCAGTCTCTTTGACGACTTCCGTTGCTCAAACTCAAGCCTTCGCTTGACTCTTTCCTGGAAACTTGGCGCAAGGTGTCCCGTACTATCTGCCGCTTTCGCACGGAGCAGTTTCTTCACGAGATCCTCGATCGTGGCAAGGACCTGGTCTATCGAGGCCCGCTTGACGCCGTTTTCAAGCTCCTCGCCCATCCCAAAGTCTCCACCCAGCACTTTCCTGACGTTGCTTAGATGTTGCGGAGAGTTAAAGTGGTCTACAAGCGCCAAGGTATCCCTGAACGATAAATCACACGTGGGGCACGAGAAACCAAACCGCTTGTTTTTTCCGTATGTCAGCGACGAGGCCGTTTCCGAGCCAATGAGCGTGTGTTTGCCCACCGAGTCGATGGCCTGGTCCAAGAGGTCTGCCCGGTGTTCTAGAAAATTTTGCTTGTGGAGTTTGCGGGCCCAGGCCTCGTCTGAAGGCGGAGTTGTGGCGGATGTCTTTCCGCTCTTTGCATCGGCCTCGTACGCAGTCACGTCCCATTTCTTGCGCCCATACTGATCGGTGGAAGTTTTGTCGGCCATGGTGACGTCTGCCAGAAGTAAGCGGTGTATATAGTAGAAGATAAGATTGGTGAGGTACGCGCAATGAGATCGGAGGTGCGGGATAAGAACTAGCGCTGAGGTTTGGGTAGAAGTTTTGTGCACTAAAACACTTTTGGGGATCAGGGGTTATGATCCGTTAAGGATCAAAGATCAGAAGTTATGATCCTTTAAAGATTAGAAGTATCCCAAGATCAGAGGTTATGATCCTCTTGCCTTATGCTACACAGACAGGGTGCCACATTCGAAAACAGGTGGATAAAGATACAGTGATGCCAAGAGCGAAGTTAAAGCAGAGTCTTGCTGGTCTGGCAGAACCCATTCTGGGAATTTCGTTTCTCTGTTGGTCTTATTGATGAATTTTCATAGAGCATTCCTGGTCTAACTAGCCGGTCATGCAATGGGATCGCATCAGTTGCCAGCTCTCCCAGGAATCACCAACTGCTGTTTCCATAGCGGCAAGATTCACATTCTTTTTCGAGAGTAATCATGCTTGCAATTTTCCATCGAGCTGTCTTATGTGATGCTGTGCATTTCTGCAATCGAAGCAGGAAACCACGTGACCCACGTTCTCATTTCATATAAGCGCCAAGGCACCCCCCTCCTTCTTCCGCTCATTTACTCCTTGTGTTTTCTTGCTTGCTGTGTTGTTGTGCTTGCTGTGTTTTTGTGCTTGTTGAACCGGAGTAGGCTGGCCGAATAAATCACCAGATCTTCTTTGTCATTCCTGCTTCACGCATATACATGGTGATACTGCACCATATTCAAGGGACCTAACGAGATGGACATACTCGACATGATGAAGGTCAGAGTGAGGGCAACAACGGAACATCCTAGCTCAACCACAAAAGAGACCAATGATCTCAAAGAAGCGACGATCTCAGCAGGGTCCGAAAAAATTGGCATTTCCCAGCTGGATGGTGAAATGAGTCCCCAGTGGAAGATTCATGGCTCGCACATGGTGACTAGGCTTCCCCTGGTCTCTTCCTTCAGGTGCTTCTATAGCGATAAGCTAGATCGCGACTCGAAGAAAATTCGCGTGGCTGCCTTCGACATGGACGATACATTGATATGCACGAAATCAGGGATCAAGTTTGGCCGGGGCCCTCATGACTGGAAGTGGCGTAATGATCAAATTCTTCCGGCACTCCGGAATAAGGTGAAGGACAAAAACATGGTGCTTGCCATTTTCACGAACCAAAGCGGTGTCTCTGTGACCGAGCTGCTTGCTCCACACTCGAAGTCGTATAAGAATTTGTCCTTGAAGGCGGGACTCATAACCAAATCACTTGAAACAGGTATTGGCCGGACGCCAGTCCTCTTTTTCGCCTCGACTGGAAGACCGAGGAAGAGGGTATTGTCTAGGAGTCTGTTGGATACTCACTCCAGCCACAGAAAGCCTGGACTGGCCATGTGGTCAGAGTTGGATCGGTATATTAAGAGGTGTTTCGGCAAAGAATATTCGGTCGACTTGGATTTCAGCTACTTTGTAGGAGACGCGGCGGGGCGAGATGGCGACCATCTGGCGGCTGACAAGGGCTTTGCTGAGAATGCCGGCGTGCCCTTCTTTGTTCCTGAAGATTATTTCGGTACGTGAGATTCTGCACATCTGGGCTCAAGGCAGGGTAAGATCGTCGATTGATGTATGTACAAGGTGGACCAGCGCGATCTTGTTCTATTGCAGTTCCCTTCCCTGCTTGAAGGTATAATATAGAATCGCCTGATCGGATCTTTTGAGCAAGGTTCTTTTTTCATCGGGGTCAGGACACTTCCACGGGGCTAAACGAAGCAACTTTCAAGTTGCGTGGCCTCGCTTCCTCAAACTATTTGAAGTTTCTTCACCTTATCGACAACATCAAAATAGCCAACCACATTGTTGATCTGCCGAACGCTGTCGACGCTCATGTCGGTGGTGAGATTCCCATCGAAATCGCCCGGTGCGACCACACACGCATGGACGTCGGCGACATCGTTTTCAAATTTGATGGCCTCTTCCGTGGTTTGCGGGTAGTTCATCAAGACAATGTTGGTGTCGTACTGGCCACCGGTTGTGTTCATGAACAACTGTATTTCTTGCTTGATCAAGGCCGTGACCAAGCCTCTGGGTAGCGATCGGCCGTGGGCCTTCAAGTCCTCAAGTAAATATGAGTACTTTCCCTGTTCCTCCATCTCCTTTTCAATCAACAGTTGCGGGTGAATCACCTTCATCTGCTTTCCCTCAGGGACCACTGTCCGTAAAAGCTCCAAGATCTTGCTCTGGTCGTGCGCAAACGGCACAGCGTAAAAAGTGTATTGGTTGTTTTGTTCAACGGGCACCAACTTCAGCCGTCTTTTTAAGCCCGAATCCTTCTCATACTGCTCGAATTCACGCTCGGAAAATGAGGTCCGGGGTGCCTTCTTGGTCATCTTACTGGTCACAAAATAGAGAACCCCATACGAGAGAAGAACCACGGCAAATAAGTACCTGACCCTTGGGACTTTTTGTCTTTTCATTGGCATATTTCTAGAGTAGAAACGACTGGCAAGAGACACGTTTGACGTGGAGCCTCGAACACCTTGCTTTGTGAAATGGGCATACGGGAAGCCTGGCCGGGCTCTCGCTTTGAGCATGGAGAACATCACGGTGAGATTATCGCAAGTGTTGATATAGAAATGTATCTCAAACCAATGAGTTAGGGAAGTACACGGCTAGAAAATAGGGCTTCCCTGGTGGTGTGATTCAGAATTGAGCTAGAGCTAGCGCGGAGGCGGCATCACGTGACGCGCGGTGAAGAAGACGAAAAAAAAGTATGTGAGGTCTTGTGATATAGATCTTGAAACCCGGTAAACAGTCCTGGATAAACAAGATAAATTGGGCTAATCAGTGACCCATCAACTCAGCTATCTTCACCACCACGTCACAATGTCTTTGGTCCACTTGTCGAACCTCTGTGCTCATGTAAAGAACTGCACCAACGTGAGGCTTTCCACGACCTCGGTTCCCTTTTCAAGATTGCATTTGCAGGTGGCTCTAGGTTTATATAAGGAGGGATTCCTCTCTTCTATCCAGAAAGGTTCCACCTCGGGCCCAGACCAGATTTCTGTGGATGTCACGCCCGATAACATCTCGACACGTAGATTATGGTTGGGGTTGAAATACAGAAAGAACATGCCGGTTATCAGAGACATGTCGATGGTGCTGAAACCCGGAAGAAAAGTGAACATGACCAGCACGGAGGTCAAGGCGTTGGCGTCGGGTCTTCCTGTGAGATTCGTGAAGCCTTTGCAGCCTGCCGAGGTGATGTTTTTGAGGACCCCGGATAAGGAGATTTTCGAGATCCAGGAGGCGGCCAAGAAGGACATGGAGGGTATGGTGTTGTGCCGCGTGAAGTAGACGCTTGTATATAGAAAATAGAGAGTTTTGTTGCGGAGAAAGGCCGCTGTGTGAATCCACGCTATCATGATAACCAGGACCCCTGACTGACGGTCTTGGAGTTTAAAAGCAACGTATACGGTGTCGTGAATATGCTAGGAGGAGCCTAGATACTACTGGCTTTCGGCAATGGCCGTATACTTCCCACGTATTCGGACATGCCCCAATCAATTTGGTTCAAAGAACAGACCTTGATCATTCACAAACGTAGTAGTCTCTCAAGTTTCTTGTTCTCGAATGATCCGTCCATAGTACACGTCACGGGCAAGGCCGAATAGTTCCCCGGAGTTAGATCTATGCGACCATCCCGAATTTATTCTGGTTGCTGAGATCTCGGTGCTGATAGCAGACATCGACAAAAGCCAAGCGGAATTCCCAGCCGGCGTCACTGGCAGACTATCAACGCAGAATGCAATTGTCGATATCCCCAGCACATAGTTTGACCAGCACCTTCACTCCACTTTTGCAAGGATGCGAATATTCCCGAAACCCCAGACATTGGATTAGTCTCTCCTTGGTAAAAGCACAAATGCTGCCGATTCAAGAGCAGGCATTTAAACATGCGGTATTCTTCAAGGCCAGTCCACAATACCACTATAACACTGCCTGTGAGCCCTGGAGCCCAGCCCATTCCCTCATATCAACTTGCCACCCTTTCCACGCCAAAAGCCTTTCTCGGTAATCGCCATTGCTAAACGAAGGCCTTTTGTCGTCAGTCTGCGGCTCAACGGTGGCAGAAGCAGCTGGCGCGTGGGAGTCACATGGAGCCGGCGGCTCTTTTGCGTCTCTGCTAGACAATGTTCGAGAAACTAAGGGTTCTGAGGGTCCCGCACTCGATTTCTCAAGTTCGGTTTCTAGTTGCGTCACTCTATCTTTCAAGTCCATGTTCTCTAGTTTCAAGTCGGTGTTCTCGTCCCGGAGCTTTTTGATTTGGGTTTTCTGGAGCTCGATGGTCTGTTCTAGTTCGATCGTATGTTCGGGGGTTTCAGAGCTGGGGTCTTTCTGAGTACTTTCCAAGTCGGCGTGTCCAGTTGTATGACTTTCTATGGGTGACTTGAACGCACGGGGCCTCAAGTGGGGAATCTTGTTTTTCTTTTTGAGTTCCTCGAACCTCTGACGTGCTGCTTTAAGCCTTTGTTCTGTGGACATCAGAGGCTGGCTCATTTTTGTGTGTAATGCTTTCGAAAGCTCCGGAGCTTTAGCGAAAGCAAGATGACAACCTCTTTTGGGGTGTGCACATACACAGTATTGAGACGATAGGGCCAGTAAGCAGCTGTTCGTTTTTTTTTGTGTTCAATCGCTCGTATTCAATTGTTTCAGAGGCTTGAATGGCTTGAAATAAAACTCGAGTTCAATTCTGTTGCCTCTTGTTTGACCTATTGGGACCGGAGGGGTTCGCGTATATTGGCTTTATAATAGACGCATCTCTGTTTCGTCCAAGATACCTTGTTGAGCCCTCATATGCATGGACATTGGGAATGTTTTGGAAAGGTGGTTTTGGAAAGGTGGTTTTGGAAAGGTGATGCTGTGAAACTCAAACGGCTTCCATCTTTGACCACGTGTGTCTCATAACCCGCGTGTCGGCTGTAGAACTCTGTTACAACAGAGCTCTATATTCAAACGACGTTCACCATATCATACGTATAAGGTCTTTTGAAAACCCGAAGTGACGACTATTCTGTTTTTAAATGTCATTCGCATTTCAACGGTTCGTTTCAATAGCAGCCTGGGCTTAACATGCTCCTTCAACACTTGTAATTTATGAGAGGCGTTGCCTCAGTTTTATCTGCATTGACCAATTATTTCTGCAGTTTTGTCCAAAAACAAGCTCTCCGGAGAAATATCGAGAGTCCTTGCAAGCTCGGTTCGTCAACTTCCCTGCTCGATGCATCTGTTGCGACAAGACATACATGTACTAGTATGTTCTTCGGGTTACACTCGAAAGCGAGATGATTCAGACCGCTTCTTCTCCAAAACAAGCTATAATTCTTTCAACTCGAGCATGGCGTCCAGATCATTGAGATACACTGACATCGCAAAGGCGTGATACGTCATGCGGTCCAAGACCGTTTCGATACTCCCTCCGGACACATGTGGGCTATTCAAATGATTCGGAGCATGATTGAAGGCCAGTAGATTTCCAGCTCTGAAGCCGCAAGGGAAACGCGAGCCGCCTCGTCGATCGGGATTAGGGCTTCTTGGTATGGCATCAGCATAAAGACCCGAGTTCCATCCAGTCGATGCCGAGTTTGGGAGCTTCTCTGGATAAGCAGGAAACGGTCAACAACTTTGCATCATTACTGCTCAATATTTCTGAGAACGGCGAATGGTTTGCGCTTTCTTCATGATGCCAATCCGAAGAAGGGAAAGAGTTGAGATTGTCTCACCGGCGCTCCGTTAAGCGCCGCCATTAACGAAAGGCCGTTTTATGGGGTATTTTTTGCTCTGGACATAAGAACTCCCTGCCAAAGCGACAAACAGGATTCCGTACCGAAGAATGGTATCAAGGGGCGCTCTTGTAGATCCGTATTTAAGACTGCAACAAGGAGCAAGTACTAATGCCATTTATAATGGCAGTGAAATCGAATGACCTCAGCATAAGTTCACGAGACTGCTGTGCAAATTCACGGGACTGCTGTGCAAATTCCATCATGCCCAGTAGAGTGGCGCATGCCTCTCTTTATATATTACTGAGCCGAGTGGAGAATGCACCCAGTTTCGTCGCTCGAAAAAGGCTCTCGGCGCTCTCTGGGAAAGTTCTTGTTGCTGGTGTATCGCTTCATATCTAGCATACTTGCAGCACTTGAAGAGTATCTCTCCTGCTGATCATTGGATGACCGTATCATTGGTTTGTTTGATGCTGTCTCCAACTTGGCGAGTTGGTCAAGTCCTGACTCCAGAAAGGACACCTCTGCAAAAGGAACTGCAAACCTTGACGTCTGTTCACTTCCGGGCTGCAGTTGAGAAGAATAGACCAGAGATGCCGAATGTTGGGATGATATCATGTTTCTGGCGAGACCATATCGCCTGAGATGGCCTCGTTACTCAATCAATCTTTCGAAAAAGTGAAGCATAATAGTGATTTGTGGACGGCCTTATCCGTCGAGACAATATGACTGGATCTCCCTTGGCCATATTGTATGCCTGTTCCGAGAACCGTCCTGTATTCTCGCTTGTTGTCACATGTAGATGAATTCCAATGGAAACCATCCCATAAACAGAAGAGATGAAAGCCGTCCGTTCATCTCTGAAAGAATGAGACCAGATACAATTATTTTATCTATCCCAATCGGGGAAAACTTCAGGCTCTATGTTTTGCAATCAAGTAAGGGAGAAAGATGGGTAAGAATCTGCCTTGCAATGCAAGTAGAGTTTTACGTCAGTGATATACTGATGAAAAACTAACATCCCTTTCTAAGCCAAGAAGAGAACGGGATACATTGGTGCATAGTGAAATCACTTCATAGACAGCATGAAGGATTATGTCTCATCGGAATGTGGGCATGCCGCAAACATGGTAAGCACCTTTGGGTCTTCTGGCATGCTTCGAAAACCCGACCAGCTGCCGACGTTTTGAAAGATGCTGTTTTCACCGATCTTCAATCAGTACATCTCGATGCCTTGCTCTTTCGCTTCTTGTATCAGAAGAGCAATCACTAACCTTTGCGGTTCAACATCCAGGAATATAAATGCCATTCTTTCTCCCACTGTCCGCTAATCCTGATATTTCATGTAAACCTCAGTTGATCCCAACTTTCGATTTCGGTATCCAGAACTCAACAATGTTATAAGCTGCGGATTTCTAAAACGGTTGCGAACGCTGGGGCCTTTCATTTGCCGTTTCCCGGGTTCCTATCATAAGATAGGGAGGGTCTAAGAAAATAAAAACAGGCAACCTAATAGGTATAACCTTATTTATCTGTTCGATATCTTAGAGTTGCTTCAGGAGCGTAGTGCTATGAAAGTAGCATGCTACGATCTGTGTCGGGGCTTTCATTTGGAATAATGATGCCCCATTCAATAGTTCGGGATGTAGTTTGACCTGATGATTTCTGTCCCGGCCGTGGAAAGGGAGGAGGCCGCTTTTCACCACCAGATACGTACTTGGAAGCTGGCTCCAGGGTTCATATCAGTCGATAGAACAGGTTTATCCTTTATTCGATGAATGCGAAATATTTCAAGATAAGGACTCGGACGTTGGTATTTTCGGGTTTTCTTTTCCTCTTTCGATTTTCTTTTCCCCTTTTCAGGTTTTCTTTTCTACTTTTCAGAATCTAGGACCTTTCAATCTCAGTCTTCCCTTTCCTCGACTGACCCAAAAAAACAACATCACGTCGTACTTAATCCGAAAATCAATCATCTTTTCTGCCGTATTTGGATGCATGCTTCAGGAAAACTGCCATATCACTATTGGGATGGCTTATTTTAGTTAGCGGATTTGTTTTAAATTGACCTCAAGTCTGTCGGAAGAATTGGCAATGGTGCGTTAGATAAGAACATATTGGTGATTATGCAGGACGAGTTCTATCGAGTCTACTACCCTTCGTATGTCTTTATCTAATCACCTGACACCGCGAGACCAGATGCAAAAGATCATTTGGAAACCTTCCGCAGAGATACCTTTAGAACATACCTTTTGGGCTGTTGTCATGAATCCCTCGATGAATCTATCAAAAAAAACTATATTCTTAAACTTAGTATCAATGTAGAGTCGGTATTGTAATTGCACGTCTAATGGGATTGATCAGATAGAATAAGACACCATTTACGAAGAGACACATCATTACAGGACGCCGCTGGAAGGTGCAATCTACATGAATGAGTTGCAAAACCCAGCAGAACAGAAAAGTGTGGAAGAAACGTCGGTGATTCCCAACTCAGATTACGAAACTAGACATCCACACCAGTTGGGCATTCTCCAACCCAAGGCATCCCGCCGAAAAGACCAGCCACTTGAATTGCTCTGAATGGCAACTGTCACCGGCCCGTTGCATGAGATGGAAGCTAACACTAGCCCACCCGAGACAGGCCGTGGCGCCTGGTCACCCGATTCGAAATTGCTCGATTCCGGCTTTCATTGGGGCTCAGCTCCCGGCGGTAAACAACCTCACAACTTCCATATCTGGGGCGTCCTAATCCGATAGGTTGGCTCCGAAAGAAGAGGCCCCGAAAGCAGAATCCTCTGTTTGCATTTCTGGTTGGACAAATGCAGAACGCACGCGGCGATATTCACGCCGTGCCGGCTGTACGATGTTTTCGAAGCTGCTCCTATGTTTTTTCGGCATAAGCGACAAAGCGTCCAATTATTAGGGGCTGCATACACGCGGACCTCGCGCATCCATAACCTCGAGGGTGCTTTTATATCTGCAGCTGGGGGGCCAAGTTCAAAAGTCTATTTCACTGGCAGGGTTTTTGACGGACCTGATCGGCAGATATACTTCAGCCGCCTGGAGCCTACACATTCGTGCGCATTCGTGGGTCTCGAGAAATCCTCAAGCTTCGGCACACACTTCTGCCTAATCGGGGGTCCATGATTAGGGTA
This sequence comes from Metschnikowia australis, assembly GCA_019285895.1. Classification (NCBI taxonomy): domain Eukaryota; kingdom Fungi; phylum Ascomycota; class Pichiomycetes; order Serinales; family Metschnikowiaceae; genus Metschnikowia; species Metschnikowia australis. Next base: position 177,400 of record JAGSXI010000016.1, on the reverse strand, counting down.
GGTTTTGAAGAAGGTGGTTATGCAAGGTTGAAGCCGCGCCCTTTTCTTGATTGATTGACGCCGCTCGTCGCGCACCTTGGTGGTTACTGCTGATTTACGAGGCCATAAGCCAATAAGTCGCTAGCCGGGGTCAGCCTCTTTCTTGATTCGGAAGTTCCGTGCAAGTCAGCTCACGTAGAAATCCTGAGTGCATATATGTTTCTGCATCCTCATCGGAAAAGGAATTTCGGGTCGCTTAGCGAATCTGTTTCCGGAAGCCTATAAATACCCAGCACGATCCCGTATTTCCCCTCCATGAAGAGTCAATCTATCCGTGTAAAATGTCAGACTTCTTAGCAGACTTTTCCGAGGTGGTCAAAAGAGACACCTGTGATAATGGGAATGAGTACAATGGAATGATGGGCGTGAGAATCTCTTCCATCTTCGTGATTCTTGTCGGCTCCGGGTTTGGAGCGTTTTTCCCCATCATGGCCTCGAGATACTCATTCATCAGAATGCCCCAGTGGGTTTTCTTTTACACCAAGTACTTTGGCTCGGGTGTCATTGTTGCGACGGCTTTCATTCACTTGTTGCAGCCCGCCAATGAGAACTTGACGGAAGAATGCTTGGGAGAGGGCTGGCAGGTGTACCCATATGCTTTTGCGATCATGCTCGTCACGTTGTTTCTTTTGTTTCTCTCGGAGCTTCTCGTGTTCAGATTAGTGGACAAGAAGCTTGCTGGCGAGTCAGAAGAGGGCCACTCCCATTCCCACTTTGGCGACGAAGCAGCTTACGTGAAGAAAGCCACTGATGACGAAGATGACGCCTCAACCAGCGAGCCCGCGGACCCTGCCCCTTCTAAAGCCGAAGCCGTATATCCCAGCCATTTCTCTCATGCCGCTGATCACCAAGATATGGAGCTTGTGAAGACGCCGATGAACAAGAAGGACAAGGAACAGTACTTTGGCCAATTGGTGTCTGTCTTTGTTCTTGAGTTCGGTGTGATTTTCCACTCTATTTTCATTGGGTTGACCTTGGCCGTTTCGGGAGAAGAGTTCGTGACCTTGTACATTGTCATTGTTTTCCACCAGACTTTCGAGGGCTTGGGATTGGGCTCGCGCATTGCGACCACGCCTTGGTCAAAAGACAGAAGATGGACGCCATGGTTGTTGGCCCTCGGATACACGCTCGTCACGCCGGTTGCCATTGCAATTGGCTTGGGTGTAAGAGAATCCTACCCGCCTGCGTCGGCAACTGCCTTGATCACAAACGGTGTGTTTGACGCCATCTCGGCGGGAATCTTGGTGTACACCGGTCTCATTGAATTGATGGCGCACGAGTTTTTGTTTTCCGGAGAGTTCAAGGGCAAAAACGGAACCAGTCGCATGCTCCAAGCGTACGCCGCTATGTGCTTTGGCTGTGGTATCATGGCCTTGTTGGGGAGATGGGCCTAGTCAGCCCGCGTGAAGTTGTCTCTTTATTTCTTCAAAATGAGCGTTATCATTTTGAGTTGTTATCTTGGTCATCTAGCTAGATGCTTGGAAGCACCATTGCGCTATTTTTATTTAGTGACATATTATTTAATGCTATTAATTGTTAAAGCGGAGGTCATTTGGCTGCTGTGTCTGGAAGTAAAGGGAAGTGGAATAAACAAAGGACGCTTTGGGCAATATTTGTCTACTCCTGGGACGATGAAATAGAACACCGGGAACTCCCATGAATCTGAAAAGGTTTAATTATCCAAAAGATATACCTTTCTTTTCGATAGATTTACTTGAACATCACGCCTTGAATCCCGGGAAAAGTCTCGTAAATGAATAGTAAGGGAAATAAACGATTGGTGGCAATCGACCAGAATGTTGGTTTGAAAAGTCGTGATTCTTTGGCATAGTAATAGTTAATGGACCAATTCTATATCTGCGGAGCCTGGCAGCAACAAACCCGGCGTACAAACTAACATGTTCCAATGTTTTCGTGGACTGACTGCTTTTCTAAATTGATCTACACGTCTTTGAAAGAAACAAAGGATATTAGATGGCACACAGGAAGCTAAGTCCAGCTTTATAAGCACGGATACATGACGCTGCAGAAGAGTAAAAAGTTAGGAGAAAATATTCCTATCGGGCAGCGGAAATCTTCAAATTTCACAACGGCGCCGGGAATAAACGGACAGACGAAAAAAAAGAAACATGACGGCTTATACCCAATTGCTTAACCCCGCAGGTACCGCAGTGATTTTTTTTCATCATTTTCGCCGGGGTTAATTTTGAGATTGAAGCATACAAATGATACTGGCAAGGAAGGCGATTTTCACGATGGCGGGAGTTGGGTGGATACTTGCTCAGAAAGTTAATTCATTGGCTTGGCACGCATCAAGCTTGCGCCAAGAATCGAAAATTTTCTGACAAGCGAAAGAGTTTTAAAAACTTTCAGTGACAGTTCCTGCTGCCAAACAGTTGGTGGTTTGACTTGTGTTGCTTCAAATAGGCGAATCAAGTAGCACGGTTGGCAGGAATGCAAGGTGCGTCACAATGGTTATTAGCGACTTTTTTTTGCCTCAGCAAACCTTGCCAATTCTTGTATACCGTCACGAGGCATTCGAGCGTTGAGAAATTAACAATACCAGAGTGGTTATCAGAAATCGCTCACCTCATAAGTCTGTATAAAATGTCACCTTCTAGCTTTCTCATAGCTCTATTCCCACAGAAAGTGCCATTTATTCACAATGTTCTTTGATGAAATTATGAAGAGAGAAAGCTGCGGAAGCGATGACTCCGGAAGCGATGGACTGGCAGCACTGATGGCGCTTCGGATTGCCTCCATTTTCGTGGTCCTCGTCGGGTCGGGGTTAGGCGTGTTTTTTCCAATCTTGGCCTCTCACTTCACGGCGGTGCGTATGCCTGGCTGGGTGTTTTTCTTCTGCAAGTATTTCGGGTCGGGTGTTATTATCTCCACGGCATTCATCCACTTGTTGCTTGAAGCAAATGAGAATCTCTCCAGCGATTGTCTCAGTGAGGCATGGCACGAATACCCATACGCGTTCGGTATTATGCTCGTGTCGTTGTTTGCGATTTTCTTTGCTGAAATACTATCTTTTCGGTTTGTTCAAACAAAAGCCGCTGGGCTCGAGGACCACATCCACTCGCATTTTGGCGACGAGTCTAAGTATGTGGCCAGATCTGGCAATCACGATGAAATTGAGGTCCGTGACGTTTCGGATGATGAGCTGAATCTGGTTGGTGACAAGTACCCGGCCCAAGTAGTATATAAGGGCAACGAAGAAAAAAAGTACGAGGCGCTGGTCGTGTCAATGGCAGACCAAGAAAAAGGCGTGTCGGCTGCGCGGACGGCAGAACAAGAGAAAGAGCACTACGTTGGCCAGTTGGTGTCCATCTTCGTGCTTGAGTTCGGCGTGCTTTTTCATTCGGTGTTTGTCGGGATCACCCTAGGCATCACTTCGAAGCAATTCACCACGCTTTTTATCGTCATTATTTTCCACCAGCTTTTCGAGGGCTTGGGCTTGGGATCGCGGATCGCGTGCACCACTTGGCCTAAAGGCAAAAAGTGGATACCGTGGGTGTTTGCCACAGGCTTCACGGTCGTCACGCCCATAGGCATGGCCGTGGGGTTGGGAGTAAGTGGGACTTATCCGTCCGACTCTCCGCGGGCGTTGATCACAAACGGAATCTTCGATTCAATTTCCGCGGGCATTTTGATCTATAGTGGCCTAGTTGAACTTATGGCCCACGAATTTTTGTTTTCGGACGAGTTCAAGGGTATGGACGGCAGCAAGCGTATTCTCAAGGCGTTTGGACTTATGTGTCTCGGTTGTGGCTTGATGTCATTATTGGGGAAATGGGCATAGGCTTGGGAGGCCGTTTTGTACGGGCATTTGAATACTTCGTGGGTTTGGTCGTTGTCTCTAGTTATGGAAGACAGTTCATAGAGTTTTAGGTTTAAACACAATCACCAATCTTGAGAGCTTGTATTTTCGCTTGGCTGTGTCGAATGGTCGAGTTCATTACCACATCTACCGGGCGGCTCCCTGTTGTATATCCGTTTTGGGGTGAACGTGTTTTCGGAATGCTCATATAGTTTGTGCCAAGGTCATGGAACCTTTCGAGGCTCGAGTATTTTGAAAGCTCTTGTGAATACAGCTGTGGCCTGTGCGGCCACTTGGCAACTATCAATGACGACCAAACAAGTGTACGAAACTAGCACTGTGTTTCTGGACTGTCTTCTTTGAGCTTTGATATCCGTGCACTCGTAAGAAGTAGGGCCTGGCAAAGACGAGTTGTCTTCTCCAGTTGAAAGCCATGATGAAGTTGATGTTTGTGATGGAGAAGCATCCACCACCGGGCTGTTCGGAAGCAAACAATGGCTTCCGCCTGATCCGGAACCAGCTGTAGTGGCTACATCCTGGTCATTGGCTTGTGGTATATGTGGAAGACCTGGAGAATGCACTCACGTGGGTCCCCTGTCACCACGGGGATTCTGCCGCGTGATGATTTGGCAGGTAGGCCTTTTCAACGGGACTAAGGAGCTGAACTGAATCTGCGCATGAAGTAGGGCTTGGGACTTTTGATGGTGGCACAGGGGTACAGGCAGATACGTGTTAGCGCCTAGATTTGTGCCATGAACAACATGTATTGAAGGGAAAAGGCGTGTGGGGCCCATGCATTGGAAACCCCGTCTATGGGATCAAAACAGTTAGGTGGGGATTTTGCTCAGAGCACATGCTTGACGCAGATAATGGTAGCCTCCTTCAGTCCTGGTATTTTCGCGCCAGCCGCACCATATCACTTCTTGAAACATCTTCGAGATAATCGATGAAGCACAATGGACGGGAAAACATAACGATTTGTATGCCTGATCGTGGCTGGAGACAAACCCTGTTTATTTCTGTCTTTTCTGTTTTTTTCTGGGGGTTTTGTTTTCTGTTTTTTTTCTGTTCATTATGTAGATTAATCCCTGTCTCTCTCCGTTTTTACTTTTCATTACGTCTCTTTCTGTTTTTTAATATCTGCATATTTCTGTTTATTTCTGTTTCTTTCTGTTTCTTTCTGTTTATTTCTTTCTGTTTATTTCTGTTTGTTTATGTCTCCTTCTGCTCATTGCTATTTCCCTCCATTCCCTTCATTCCTGCCCATTTCCATTCATGCCTTTTCTGATATCTAGTTGTTAATATACCTTTGCAGCTTGGCACTTTTTCCGCAAAAGGTCGGGTAAATCAAAAGCCCGCCAGAAGCTTGTCGTAAACACAGCTTACGTAAGAAGAAATCACAAAGAGAAACCGAACCCCGGGCAAATTTGGCTGGGTCTGCCTGTTTCCGATGCGTGCTAATAGATGCACATTATACATACCCCAGGCCGCCTTATAGAAGGTCCTGCACACAAGAGCATTCAGCGAGCGGAAAGTGAACGGAACATCCAAGTGCCCCTGGATTCCTTATATACTCCCATACTAGTGGCGCCATCTCTCCGGACATTGCCAGATTCCACCATTTCTGCTCAAAACACACGGCAATACTGTCTCAGCCTGGCCTTCAAAAGCATCCATTTCCAGAAGTCGTTCTGCTGCCCGGTCTCCCATACTTACCATGGCACAAGTTTCTGCACCCTCCCCATCGACGGCCACGCCCAACGACTACATCGAGAGTTTGTCCCAGGAGCAAATCGAGCATGACCAGAAAATCGGGTTGAGGGCAATCCGCCTCTTTTTGCAGAGCAAGGCGTCGTACGACGTGTTGCCCGTCAGCTACCGGCTTATTGTGTTGGACACGTCGTTGCTTGTCAAGAAGTCGTTGAACATCTTGCTCCAGAACAATGTGGTGAGTGCGCCGCTCTGGAACAACAAAACGTCGCGGTTTGCCGGGCTTTTGACGCTGAGCGACTTCATCAATGTCATCCAGTACTATTTCCAATACCCCGAGAAATTCGACTTGGTGGACCAGTTGACTTTGGACGGGCTTCGGGATATCGAAAAAGCACTTGGAGTGGACCAGATAGAGACCGAGTGCATCCACCCCTTCAAACCACTATACGAGGCGTGTGTCAAGATGATGGAGCTGAAGGCACGTCGTATTCCCTTGATCGACGAGGATGAAAAGACCCACAGAGAGATTGTGGTCTCAGTGTTGACACAATACCGTATCCTCAAGTTTGTGGCCTTAAACTGCAAAGAAACAAAAATGTTGTTGAAGCCATTGAAGAACATTGCCGCGTTGAATGAACCAAAACACATCTCCAGGGCCACCATGAACACACCTGTCATTGAAGTTATCCATCTCTTGACTCAGAATTCCGTCTCTTCGATTCCCATTGTCAACGATCAGGACCGCCTAGTGAACGTCTATGAGGCCGTGGACGTGTTGGCATTGGTCAAGGGCGGCATGTATACCGATTTGGATTTGAGTGTGGGCGATGCGCTCTTGAGAAGAGCGGAGGACTTCGAGGGTGTTCACACGTGTACCCTCAACGACCGCTTGAGCACAATCATGGATACGATCCGCAAGTCCAGGTTACACAGACTCTTCGTCGTGGACGACGAGGGGCGCTTGCTCAATGTCATCACGTTGAGTGACATTTTAAACTACATCCTCACTGGCGAGAGCTAAACAGCCAATCAGGAATGAAACTAAAGGCCCATATACGTAGGAACTTAATCGATACTCTGTGACGCCGTGGACCGGTGTCGCTCGAACGTGGGTCTTGCTGAGTCCATTCAATGGGACGGCGAGACCCCAGAAGAGGGGCCCGATTGATGCGTGCCTGTAAGTGCTTGTTCCGAAACCTCTCAAGAAAGAACAGTCAATGGTTTTCCATTGAAGAAAGTGGAACGTGGGGATGGATTCGACGGAGAGCTTTGTACGGTGCCTAGCCACTTTTCTTCTAGGCATCAGTACCCTGGGTTCTGAGGATGTAGTCATGTCAATCTCATACATGGTCAGCATCACAGATGGCCAACGAGAGGTACTCACCCGATCCAGTCTGCTATAATCAGAAGAGGGCGAAGGCTAGAGGGAAACACAAGAACTTCGTTGCTCCGGAGAATGGATATGAAAGAAGAGGTACATTTTTGTTGGAGCTCGGCATACAGTAACTACACGCTGCATGGCGTTATGTTGGGACCGATTTGCGATACTTGAAAGAGAATTGGGCTTGGATTGCTTTCTCAGGCTTAGGGATGGGAGGCGCTTGAATAGCTAGAAAGCCAAGTGAAACTTCGCTTCACCCTCATGCTTGATTGGGATTATCAGATATCGTTTTGGCTCATTTAACAATTCCCCCCTCGAGCAGTTTCATTTCCGGAGCCGAGTTTGAGAATGCGTTTAGATATGATGCCATGCTATCACACTTGGAGTCTCAAGGCAGGAACAAGCTGCTGATCCTGGCAAATGCTTGCATCGGGGTTTGGCAATTTCTTGTCAATTGGCATCGAGGGCATTTTCTTTATAGATCTCTTCCCATTAATTTGGCCCAGCCCTGGTATCATGAGGTATGAACGATACACCAAGACCTGTCTCTTAACAATGCCTTCAATATTCTCTGAGGGTTGCAAATGCATCGTGTCGAGCGGTTTGAGCTGGTTCCAAAAGTCAATGATCATTTTGTCGCGATCCATGAATATGGCATGATCTGTTGGTCACGATATATGAATATTGCACGATTTCGGCCAAGCTGTTCTGGGCAATAAAGCATCAATAGACATGGAGTCCCAGGATGCAGGAGTGCAGTGCTGACTCCATGTACCTAGTGGGCTTGGATACTGCGAAATTCCCAGCACTGCTGCAAAACTTAACAGCGCAAAACTTAACAGCGCAAAACTCAACAGCGCAAAACGTAACAGTCCAAAACGTAACAGTCCAAAACGTAACTCTTTTTTCGTCGGAATCACATTTCGTCGAGCTAGTTTCAAGAGAATTCGACGAACAGAGCCCATACTGGTCGTAAGATCATGGCTTCTTATTTGCGAGGAATGGGGGATGGCCTGGTGCCAGGTCAGGCCTTGCTCAAGGAGATCCATGCTGAACTGGACGAGCGCTGGCCACTTTATTTGAAAGCATTCAAAGCAGAAAAACACCAAGAAGAAGGAGAGCTCCCTCATGCGTATTTATCTCACTTGATAGCCGCCCACGGCCGGTGTCCCCGTGAGACCCAAACCGGCTGTAAATCCCAAAAACGAGACAATCAGGGAAACCCGCCTCGTCCACAGATACCGATTAGACGCCGGCACAAACATGCCTATGTCTGGCCAAAATCCAGCGTGCGGCACCACTTTCCACTATCGGAAATAGTGCCCGATTCGGAGCGCCCTCGCGTGTCCGCTCCGTAACTAGCAGGAATTTCCGCGATGCATCTCCATGCTTACTCAGCCTACACTATGAGCCATCTGCTTGCAGATAGAAGAGAGCTGCGAAGCCCGACAAGGACGGCGCATGTCTATCTCTTACTTGGACTTCCACTTAGTCTCGTGCACACTGCCAAATTAACTCAACAGGCCAGTCGTCCGACTTTTTTCTGTGGAGCCCAAGAACTAAAACGGCCCAGCCTCGCCGAGCAGCTCGTTTCTTCGGCGCATCGCAACTAGCTTCTCGAGCACCATTTCCCGACTGCAACCGCAAACCAGGCCCCGGTTGTTCCACTCTTGTCAGGCACCCCCGCTGTCTCGTGTAAGAAACGGCCACGGAAGAACCTCTACTCTTCAAAAACACAAACGCGTCCCGAACCGGTGTTTCTGCATCTTCAGACGGCCGCACTAAGCGTCCAGCAATGTACCACCAGGACCAGGCTTTGGATGCCAACTCCATAACAGCCGCTGACGCGCGATACCTCCTGTGGCACGAAAAACTCGAGCTTCCCCAAGTGACGTTCCGAGCGACGGTCGTCGGGCTCGTGATCGGCAGCATAGTGCTCATTTCAAACTTCCAGTTCGGCCTCCAGACCGGCTGGGTGCTGATGATGTCGCTCCCGTCGGCATTGCTCGGGTTCACGGTCTTTAAAATGCTGCCCATGGCTGCCACGTTCACGGACGTGGAAAACGTGTACATCCAGAGTGTAGCAGTGGCCGTGGGAACAGGCCCCTTGGCTTACGGCCTCGTGGGAATCGTGCCGGCGATTGAGAAGTTCTTGACCCCCGCCGAGAGTGGCACGGGGGCGCCTGTCGTGCTCTCGCTCGCGCAGCTCGTGGTCTGGCTGGCGGGGCTCGCTTTCTTCGGCGTGTTTTTCGCACTCACGCTCCGCAAACAGGTCATCATCACCGAAAAACTCCCGTTCCCTTCGGGCCTGGCGACCGCCACGCTCATATCCGTCCTCCACGGCACCGAGATGTACGACGAGAAGACGGAGGACATGCGTGCCGACCAGCTTGCCACGGACGCCGAGTCAGTGTATTCCGCGGAGAGCTACCAGCGGGGCGGCGTGATCCGGCCCCAGGATTCCAACGGGCTAAAACATCTTCAGGTCGAGCATGCGTACCGGCTGAATATCCGGTCGCTCTGCGTAACGTTTGCGGTTCTGGCCGCATACACAGTCGCGGCGTATTTCGTGCCGTTTTTGAAGCTGCTCCCGGTGTTCGGCGACACCATGTCGCGTGTCTACCAGTGGAATGTACAGCTCTCGCCCGCCTATATCGGGCAGGGCATCATAATGGGTCTTCCGTCGGTATCGTACATGATGTTCGGCGCCGTGCTCGGCTGGGGCGTTTTGGCGCCCTTACTGAAATACTTGGGCTGGGCCCCGGGCCCCATCGACGACTGGGTAACTGGTGGCCAGGGCTGGATTCTCTGGTTGAGCTTGAGTGTCATGATCCTGGACTCGCTCGTGTCGTTTTTCGTGGTCACGGCTAGGTCGTTCCGCGGGTTGATGGCCCGTTCTCGCTTTGGCCAGTACACACCGTTGCTTGCAGAACTGGCCGGCAGTGACGGCACGCTCAGGTCCCCCTCGCTGGACTCCGGGTCCAACAAGTCGTTCACCGACGTGGCTGCAGACCACTTGGTGGGCATGAAGGTCACCATGCTTGGGCTTGTCGTCTCATCCATACTATGCGTGTCAGCGATCCGCTGGGTGTTTGGCGCGCTAGTGCCGTACTACGCGATCGTGGCCGCGATCGTCTTGGCATTGGTGTTCTCTGTGCTAGGTGTGCGGGCACTTGGTGAGACGGATCTCAACCCTGTCAGTGGAATCGGCAAGCTCTCGCAGTTGATCTTCGCCGCAATCATTCCGCGTAACCATCCGGCCAAGATCCTCATCAATCTTATTGCTGGCGGCATCGCCGAGGCCGGTGCCCAGCAGGCGGGAGACTTAATGCAAGACTTGAAGACCGGCTTTTTGATCGGCGCGTCGCCTAAGGCTCAATTTGTCGCGCAACTTGTCGGCACCGTGTACTCGGTGTTCTTCAGCAGTGTGATGTACAAGGTGTATAATTCCGTGTACGAGATCCCGAGCAAGACGTTCCGCATTCCCACGGCGGTGGTGTGGATCGACTGCTCGCGCTTGGTCACGGGCGAGGGCTTGCCGCCGCACGCGTTCGAGTTCTGCGTGTTGTTCGGCGTGGTGTTTGGCGTGATATCGCTCTTGAAAAACACTCTTTCGCGGTCATCCCGCTACCACCGGTACATGGTGTACCTCCCGAACGGTGTGGCCGTGGGGATCGGCATATACAACACGCCCAACTTCTCCATCGCGCGGTTTTTGGGCGGTGCGTTGGCGTACTTCTGGATCCACCGGGCCTCAAAAAACAGCGCCGACCAGAAGGTGAAGATGGTGATCATCAGTAGCGGGCTTGTGTTGGGCGAGGGCCTTCTCAGTGGAGTCACGATGTTAATGACCAGCATGGGCGTGAGACACTTCTAAGTACGTGTGTGGGGACTATAATCACAGTTTATTTGCAACATTGGGTCGGGCTGCGACCCGGGTTTTTACATAATATACATGCTTCTTAAACACCACTGGCCCATACCCGTCAATGCACGCCGTTACGCTCCTTGTCGGTGCAGATGCGTTGGTTTATGAAGTAAATCGCGGTCTGTATGGCCGAGTAAGTACCTGTTAGTGTCAACTTGCGGATGTTCGTCAAGCCGCGCCCGCCACCGAGGAGGATGGACTGGTGCTGGTCGGGCTCTATTTTCACGTACGCGCATCCACTGCTCTCGCGGATTTGCTTGATGTTGTTGCCGCCCTTGCCAATGACTGATCCGATGTTTGTGTTCGCCACGAATACGTCCTGAGTGAACCGGTCAGGCCCCGTGCTTATCTGCACAGGCAAGTTGGTGATGACGTCGCCAATGATTGTGTTCCCATGCTCATCCGTGTACAGGCTCTGCGGCGGAATTGGGTTTGCGGGCACGTTCAGCGGGCCATTGTACTGCGGGCGTACCGCGGGCTGGAACATCATGTTGAAGTCGTAGGTTTTCTGGTGGTACGACTGCGGCGGCACATGATCCGGCATGGGTGCCATGCCTGGCATCTGCATAGGCGGTCCCTGAGCTATGTACAGCATGTTGGCAGGAGCATGGGTACTGGAAATAGCCATGTTCATCATCGGGTTACTTGCGGGTGCCTGGTGGTGGAAGTTTGCAGGGTTGTAGAAGATGACCTTATTTTTCTTCAAGATTTCCGTGTGCTCCATGAGAACCTGCGAGATATAGTACACGGCAATGTGAATGGCGTCAGCCACACCCGACACAGAAAGCACGCGGTCGGTTGAGTAGGGCAACACCAGCTCTGCGGCCTTCAACTTGGCAGCAGAGTTTTCCTCAATCTCACGAAACTTTCCGCCGGCCTTACCAATAACAAAGCCAACAACTGGGTGAGGCACGAGTAGCTTGAGAACGTACTGTTTGCTCATCATCAGCGCGGGCTCGTCTTCAGGCTCGTCCAAGATCGTGCGAGTGATCAAGCCAAATGCTCGCGCCACGTTCTCCGCCAGGCCCTTGACAGAAATCACACGCTCAGGCACGTTCTTCAAGTTTTCCGACACGTAGATGCGCACACCGGCCTTCTCGCGGATATGTGTGATGCGCTCGCCTTTCTTTCCAACCACCACGCCCGCTTCTTTCACGGGGCAGTACATGCGCAAAGACACATGGTCCGGGTCTTCTATTTCGCGGTGGCTCAGCACAGGCTTGGATGCGGATGGTGGAGCATAGGCGCCGGGCAGCTGGTCTGATTGGGGTTGATCTATTTGGTCCGTGTTGGGTTTGCCATTGATATGGAGCTGTATTTGGGTTGATGAGTCCCGTTCTGACGGCGGCAAGGGTCGTGGTTCTGCGCCGTTGATCGCAAGCCCGGCAGCAGAGTCATGTGTATCAGCACTGCTAGCCAGCGCCAGTCCTTCTTCTGGACCTTCACTGGAAATTGTGCCATGTTCCGCAATGAATTGCTCGTCAATAGCCGCCAGGTTCGGGGCGCCGAATTGGGGTGCCGTTTGTGCCAGTTCATCGGCGGTTTCGAACACAGCCAACTGCTCGCTATCTAGGGCCACACGCTTGCTTAATTGGTCCGGCAGTACTTCACTGTCGTCCTCGTTTTTTCGTTTCAAAAGATTCGACATCGTGGACGTGATGAGGTGAGTGGGCGTGAAAAAAAGCTTTTTTTTGCTGAAAAAGTCTGTTCAGGTTTTCAGATGTGGAAAGTATCCTCGACGTCTGGTCGAAGAGCGGCGGCTTGTAGGGCTATTTCGGGCGCGTTGCTGGTTTTCACAAAGCACAGATGAGGCTGTAGGGCATTGGGTGGCCTGTGGACCGGTGAGCTCTCCTTTTGAGCCGTGCGAGGAGCGGGTCACGTGACGCGAGATTTTGGGTTCATGTCCGGGAGAGAAGCGGCGAAGCTCAAGCGAATTGATTTGGGACGCTGGCGGTGGCACTGGGCCATTTTTGAAACAACACGATCCTTTGGATCATAAATATATTGGTGGTTGTGGGTTTTCACTGGGGAGATTTTATGTGATGTTGCCAACAGTGTTTGCGCGAAGAGGCGAGACCAGAGCCCAGATCTCAGATCTCAGAAATATGTCCACTTGTAGGCATGGGGTCACGGTGCATTTTTTCCTTGCACTGTGGTGGATTGGGCAAACAGAATAAACTAATATTTGTAGATGCGTGTGCCATGATCCCCCTTGGAATTCCCCGCCCAGCAATCAGCACATTGTTCTCACCTGGTGGTCTGCTAATTCTTGAGAACGGCCGGATCAGAATGACGTTCAAGAGACAAAACGGAACTAGAGCCAGTATTTCCGTTTGAGCAAAGCATAACTCAGTTTCAGATGTAGCGGATGTAGGTAGGCCCACCACCCGGCTGACCGCTTAAATAGCGAATCAGAGTGCGTGTCTAGCTTTCTGTTCGTACTAGGCCTTCTGTTCGTATGCACATATGATAATGCAGGAGGATTCCGAGCAATGACGAGCCCATGGGAGAGCCAAAAGGTTACCAGAATACCCTGAAAAATGCCCCAGAAGAGCCGGAGATGCCCAGGAATCCACACACTCACAGTTTCTGCTGCTGCTGTTGTTGCCACAGCCGTTGGCGGTCGATCTCGCGGGCCTGCTGGTACTGTGTATCCCTCTTCGCCTCCATGCGGCCCAAAAAGTCCTGTTTATCCAAGTAGCCGCCTTTGTTGTGGATGGCCAAGTCGTCCTTGAGCTTCTTCTTATCGACAAACGAGGCCCAGTCTAGACGGGACTTCTCCAAGGTGGTCAACTTGTTCTGCTTGTCCCCCAAAAGAAACTTGTCGATAAGCGACGGCCGCTTCAACTTGATGCGCAACTGCTTCTGCTGGTCACTGCCCGCCACTTTCCGCAAGACCAGCACGTAACTCTTGTGCGGGCCAGCAGATTGTTCCTGCAGCGCAAGGCTGTTTGTGGAGTTCAAATAAGCCTTAGCCTCGGCCGAGTTGGCATCCACGATCTTGGACTCGCGCACGAGCTTGCCTGCAAATGTGTAGGTGCTGAAAATGCGGATTTTCTCCTCGGCGTCAAGATGCGTGTTTTCGGCGGCGTCGGCCTCAGGGGTTTCTTCTTTTCCGCTGGCCTCTGGCTTGGGATCGTCGCGGCGCACCATCAGTGCCCAGTCGTCCGTAGACAGCGTGTGGAGGCTCTGGAAGATCTCATCGACATCCACCCTCAGACTGTCTTCAAGCAAACCGTCTTGGTGAGTTTTCCCGTTCTTTTGCTCCGCGTTTTCCTGGTATCTTTGGCCACGAGTCCGCACCTGGCTAACTTCGGTGTTGAGCGCTGAGTAGTCCGGCTGGGCCTCGTCCTCGGAAGCCTCGCTGTCTTCGTCGTGGGCGTCGGTTTTCTTCAGCGGGTCGTAGTCGTCGTCTTCGTTTTCATCGTAGTTTTCCTCATGCTCGTCACCGCTGCCGCCTCCGTCGACGCTGGCTCCGCTTTCAGCCTTTTCTGGTCTGGAGCCGTGTGGTTCCAGTGGAGTGTGGGTGGGGGCCCGTGGAGTTTGGGCACCCCCCATGGCTTCAGTAGCGTGGTGGCCCTCAGGTTCTGTGGCCCCTTTGATTTTGTGTTTTTCCTGCGGGATAGACCCTGCTTTGGGTTGGGCGGCTCGTCTCTGCCTGGGCATTTGGTGGGGTATCGATAGCAAGAAGTTTTGCTTGATGGGTTCACCTGTATCAGGGTAAGAGAGCCAGGGCGAGCCGAGGAGCGAGTGCACGTGACTTCAAGCCGTGCAGTAGGGTAGGAGGGGAGTATTAAGCGTGGGCCTAGTTTCGGAACAGTATCAGGAAGATGGAGATTCTATAGGTTGTGCTGTTGATGACAGGCAGCGGGTCACGTGACGCGCGTTTCGGGCCATCAACGGCTGCAAACCGGGGCTCCCAGTTGTTGGTGCACGGAGGCGGCGCTAGGTCCAGAGCTGGCGGTAAGGAGGCGACTATCAGCTCGTGTATGTTGCTGAGCTTGTTCTGTTTGCTTGTCTTTGTGCGTCGTTTGCTCGTCTTTTTGCGTTGGTTGCTATGTCTTCCTTGCGAGTTGATACGAGCACACCTCAAGATTGACGGGCTCTTCAGCCACGGTCTCAAACGTGGAAAATCCGAGCCGCCTGGTCTTTTGTTGGTTCTCCGAGTTTGTGTGTGGAGGCAGTTTGGCTGCTGCCGTGGTTTCCACTTTCAGCCGGCAATCTAGTCTGAGCCGGCAATCTCCACACTCTAGGTGGATTTTGCAGCCATGCGGGATGGAACCATGTACCGGGGCTGGATGGAACCATACGCCGCTGATGGGGAAACCGAGTCTGCAGAGTGGCAGAAATCTTGTGATCAGCCTCTCGAATCCGCTCTTCGAAGAGAAAAAGGGGTTAACTCCGAGGCATTCCACAGAATGTATGGTATGCTAGATGGTATTGGGCTTCGGGCCTGGATACCGTTTGAAGCTGTCAGGGAGCCTAATCAGAATGGCAGAGTAAACGGTCTGCGCTGTTCAGATTTCTCGAGATGTTTGGACCGGATTACCCGGCCTATTTATTGGCCCTCAAAAGGGCCTGATATTGCGGGGAGTGCGAATGACAGCCCACTATGGAATTTGGGTGTGAGTGAGGATCGTACAGAAAGAGTTTATGGGGACTTCCCCGGCGATGGTACAGCTTGCACTTTTTCTCACCAAAATATGTGACATATGCTTGCAGCCTCATGGACTACTAAACCCAATTCCCATCCAACTCGTATGGCGATGGGGAAGTGGGGCGTCGAATTTGCCGTTTCTTGTATCTGATGGTTGAACGAGCACTCAAGAAAAGGGTATCTGGAAGTTTTGCACTCCACTATATGGAGGGCGGATTATGGATGCTTTTAAACGAAGGAGGTGTCGTGGGTATACTGAGCGCTCTCACAAGTGAGGTATTTTGATCTGAGAGCTTCAATGAGAGAAGCATTGTTGGTGGATCAAGTGCTCCGGTAAGTGGATTCTGAGAGCTCTAGTTTTTGGTGGATCTGTGTGCTCTATTACTGAGGCATCGGCACGTCAAAGCCGTCAAATACAGGCCCTTGCAACCACAACTGGTATACGCGACTACCGAAATCAGAGAAATGATTGTTGAAAACACTGAAAGACTTCATCAAAAACGACAACAATGGAACATAGGAGAACGCGGTCGGAAAGCTCGGTAATATGAGTCTTCAGAGGGCCCGTCATAAGGTTGCGTAAGGCGTTTTCCGGGAACTGGGTGTGAACTGAAGAAAAGACTGGAAGATGGACTAGATCATTCCGCCGAATCCATGTGCTCAGATCGCTCGCGCCGAGCAGCCCGATCCCGAAGTTTGCTGGCACAAAGAGATTCGATGAAAACACCACTTTTCGAAATACTCGTGATATCTGCGACGTCGAGCCTCGATAGGGCAGCGCTATTGTTCAACAGGCGTTGTTAGCCCAGGCACCAGACACAATAAGTATGGAAATCCAGGCAAGCACAGACAAACTACAAACAACAAACTACAAACTACAAACTACAAACTACAAACTACAAACAACAAACAACAAACAGACTAAAAATGCAACAAACAACAAACTACAAACAAACGACAAACAGCCTAGACCACTAAATGGTACGAACAGAAAACACTAAATGGTACGAACAAAAACCACTAAATGGTACGAACAAAAACCACTAAATGGTACGAGTAAAAACACCAAATGGTACGAGCAAAAACATGCCAGAACACCGGACGCTGCAAAAACACCCAAAATCAAAGAAATCCCCGTGGCCCCGGAACCACGGAACAGGCCCAGTGCCGTGCCCGCTCGCCAGCAGCACGGCCCCAGCCGCACGGGCGCGGCGCCTCGCCCAGCCCCATTCAACTGGACCAACCAGCACTGGCGAGGCCCTGCCACGTATGCAGCAGGCTCCCCAGCCAGTCCGCGCGGCCCTGGACCCTGGGCCCTACCCTCACCTCCCGCCAAATATAAACCACGTCTTTCCCCGTTTGCTCGACCACTTTCCTCAGGAGCCTCTACTTTTGTGCCAATCTCGTATCACGTATCTCGGACACAAAAACACAAAGACAACCACCCACCCAGCTCCCCAACTCAAACACCCTAAAGACACCAATGACCTCGTACGCAGCAGACTCCGAGGCACCCATCGTCATGCTCCTGGCCAAAAAGCATTTCGAGCAGTTGCCCTCCCTCAACGCTCAGCTCTATGCGCACCACTTGTCACGCGCTTCCCATTGGGGCACTCGCGCGGTGCTCCGCTCCGTGTCGCCAGAGAGTGAGGCCATCTACGACTTGATCTTGGCCGTACACCGGGCCTTGGACTCGCCGTCGTCCACAGAAGAATACCACGTCAGATTGGTAGCCCGGGTCGAGCCTGCGAACGTGATCGGCGAGCGCGCTGTGCTCCTCTACTTGGAGTACGCGTCGCAGTTCTTGTCTAACTTGGGTAACTTTAAGTCGTTCGGAGACCAGAAGTTCGTGCCGCAAGTTGCACGCGATGTGTTTGCCGCCATTGTGGCGGCCGCAGGCGGTGCGCTGCTCGCCGATGCATTTACCCTGGTGGAGGAGGCCATGTACTCCACGGACTGCCTGCTTTTGGGCTGGCCAGAAAAGGGCCAGATGTCCGGCTACTACCCCAACTGCACCGCCACCATAACCAGAGCGGAGGTGGAGGCTATCAACGCCGCATTGGCCGCCCGCGGCATCATGCCAGAAAACACGCGTGTCTCCAAGAAGTCCGCGTCGCACTTCGTGGTGCTTGTGGCCAGTGCCGTGACCGACAACACCACTGACTACTACCCCCAAGACACCATCACGCTCGCCTCGGGCGCGTCCGTGGACATCCAGTTCGGCGACCACGCTGCAGAGTTCACGCATATCACGCGCCACATGCGCCAGGCGCACGCTGTGGCGGCCAACGACACACAGCGCAGCATGCTTGACGCTTACGCCGAGTCTTTCGAGACCGGCTCCATGAACGCGCACAAACAGTCGCAGATTCACTGGGTGAAGGACCTCGGCCCGCTCGTCGAGTCCAACATCGGCTTCATCGAGACCTACAGAGACCCCTCGGGGGTGCGTGGCGAGTGGGAGGGCTTGGTAGCAATGGTCAACCAGGACCGCACCGCCAAGTTCGCCACCTTGGTCAGCAGCGCGTCCGACCTCATTCCCCACTTGCCTTGGTCCTCGTTCTATGAGAAGGACACATTCACGCCACCTGACTTCACGTCTCTCGAGGTGTTGACCTTCGCTGGCTCGGGCTGCCCTGCTGGCATCAACATTCCAAACTACGACGATGTGCGCTTGAACGTGGGCTTCAAGAACGTGTCGCTCGGCAATGTGCTCAGCGCCAACCCCAAGAAACCCAAAAAAGAGGAGGTCGTCAGCTTCATCCACAAGTCTTTGCAGGCGAAGTTCCGCAAGTGGCGTGACGACTCGTTCGAGGTCCAAGTCGGCTTGCATGAGTTGCTCGGCCACGGCACGGGCAAGTTGTTGCAAGAAACCAGCGCCGGTGTTTTCAACTTTGACAGAGCCGCGCATCCCGAAATAACTACCTACTACAAGCCCAACGAGACATGGGGCTCGTTGTTTGGTGCGTCCGCCGGTGCCTTCGAGGAGTGCAGAGCGGAGTTGGTGGCCTTGTTTCTCATCTTGGCCAACCCCGATGACGTGCTCCCCATCTTCGGCATTTCCGACGCGGAGAGCAAGGAAGACGTCATGTTGATTGCCACTATTCTCATGGCTAGAGCTGGTGTGGTGGGCTTGGAGTTCTGGGACCCCGAGTCAAGGAAGTGGGGCCAGCCCCACATGCAAGCCAGATTCGCTATATTCAAGGCACTCTACAGAGCCGGTGTGGTATCGTTCAAGCACTCCAAGGAAAACTTCGACGACTTGGAGTTGGTCACTGACGAGTCCAAGTTGACCACCGATGCTGTGAAAGCTTTGCGTGACTTCTTGCACAAGCTCCATGTGTACAAGACTACTGCTAATGTCGAGGAGGGCCTTGCCTTCTTCGGCGATATGACGGACGTCACGGAAGAATTCGCCCAGTACAGAGATGTTGTGCTCAAGAAGAAATTGCCTAGAAAGCAGCTTGTCCAGGCAAACACCTTTTCGAATGCCGACGGCACTGTCGAAGTTCGCGAGTACGAGGAGTCGGAGGTGGGCATGATCCAGAGTTTCGTGGACAGAGCCGTGTGAGCTCATTGTGTCTATTGCAAGCGGTGGGATTCTCCGAAAAAAGCCGAAGAACCATGGAAAGTCCGCCGGCGCTGCAGAAGCTTCCATGTATCTCCCATTATGAAGCAAACTTAAAAGTACATTTACAGATTTTGCGTCAACATCTTTGTCGATGGTGGCAATGCACAAAAATCGGCCATTTTCAAATCCATTTCAAAATGAACAGTTATCGCAATCACGTAGTGCCCAGAATATTCGAAGTTTGCAGAGGGAGCTGTTCCCAGAGCAAACCTCTCGATTTCTGTGTTTTCACAAAAGAAGATACTACTAACAACTGAAGCAAAGACTCGATAAAGGAAAAGCTCGAACAGAACAGTTGAATCAAAAAGACAAAGGAATATTATCCTAGACCCGGATGCATTTCCTTGCAACTTTCACAACTCCAGCGCATCAGATTCAAATATCGCCTGGAAATATCTACCCATTTATACTGATCTTTTACGCCACTCCAATTCGCTCGGCACTGAATTATCAGTTGGATACAGCCTCGTCCCATTTCCCCTGTGCAACAGAAAAAAACTGGAAAAAGGCGGCCAACTTCCGTCCACTGCAGCAGTGCAAACGTTCGGTTCCTCTGTATCTCCATCTGCAAGGAATATTGGTTTGCAAAACACAATCCACACAATTGAAAAGAACCATCTTGACCCGAGACCTGCACACAGGCCCTCGTCTGAGATGTATGGCCTGCTTGGTTCCACGAGTTCTGTGCGTGCATGTCGGCTGAGTTTAAGAACATCTCAAATCAGCCTTTGGCCCGTACCGAAAATCCCAGCACAAGCAAACCGCAAACCGGGAATTACTGTAACGGGCTCTTCAGATTCATCGGCTGCTGCAAATCCAGAAATCTCGAGAAGTCATCAACAAGCTACTCGTTATCTTTTCAGTGTGAGTAATATGTGCACTCCCACCATTAGCAATCTCGCACAAACTACCAACTGAGCCTCCGAGAGCGGACATACCAAAGAATCCTGCGCTGTTCTTGCCTAAAACCCCCGAAAGCCTCATGTTCACACCCGGGTTGCTCCGGCCGCTACTAAGGAGCCGGTTAAAAGCACCCTTGCCGTTTTTCCGGCCCGAAAAACACGCCTGTGTGGCGGTCACAAGACATTTCTGTTCGCCGGCTAGACCCTGGCCCCCAACGCTCAGTAGAAGTCCCCAAAACTCAGGAAATCTTCCGAAATCAAAGGTCCATGTGCTCACTCACGGATGGCTCTCTTGCAGATCTTACACTTCCCATGTATCCGGGGAGAGAGACGCAAACAAGAAGCAGAACGCCCCCGAATCAGCGGCGGACGCCGATGCGTCAGATTTGAAGAGACAGCTAGAGCTGTCGGAATCCGTGCTCAAGCGGCTCGAAGCTGCTCGTCTTCAAAGCAGGCAAAGTAAGAAGGAAGAACGGATCAAACAGGAAACCACAAAGATAGACTTTCGGGAGAACATGAAGACGATCATGCGGATCCTAAAACTTGGCCGGCCTGACATAAAGCTCTTTTTGTATGCATTGGTCTTCATTCTCTTTGCCGTGCTCTATCCGACGACTGCCGTAAGACTCGTGGGTGCCTCCATTGATGCATTCAATGACCGTGGCAAAGATGCCGAGGGCGATCTTTTGATCTGGGGCTACAAGTTTCTGACAGTATTCGGCGTCATGGTTCCCTTCATGATGGTCTCTGCAGCATGCTTTTGGGCACGCATCTGGCTCTTGAAGATATTGGGTGAGAGGCTTGTGGCCCGGCTTCGACTTCGAGTCATGAAGCATTTGGTGAGACACGACTCGGCGTTTTACGACAACGAGAAGCACAAGGCAGGTGATTTGATTTCCAGACTCTCGAGCGATGCATACGTGGTCTCGCGCTCGATCACCAGCAACTTGCCTGACGGTTTGAAAAACGTACTTTTTGGTGTCATCAGTGCTTACATGATGTTTGCGATCAATCCGATCTTGTTTGGTGTGATGATGTTGATATCACCTCCCATAACGTTCGGCTCAGTATGGTACGGAGAAAAGATCCGATCCTTGCTGACACGTCTCCAGGACGCTACGGCGGGTTTGACCAAAAGCAGCGAGGAAACTTTGAACTCTATAAAATTGGTACACGCATTCACTGGAGAAAATAAAGAGCTCTCGAAGTATTCTAACCAACTCCGAAATGTGATTGGCGTGGCAAAGAAAGAAGCGTTCGCACAATCAAACTATTCTGTCTCGATCTACTCTTTGTACCACACGGGCTACCTCTCATGCTTGGCCCTCGGTGTTTATTTGATACTAAATGGACAAATGTCCACTGGTGACGTTGTGTCGTTCACAATGTACTCTGAGTTCTTCAACCTGGCTCTCTACAGTCTCACTAATACGTATATGGAAGTCATGAAGGGTGCCGGTGCTGGTGTCAAACTCTTTGAATTGATTGATTTCAAGGATCGGGTGTCCCCTGTGAAGGGTGGAAAGGTTCCTCCGGGGCTCTCTAATGACATTCGGTTCAAAAATGTCGTGTTCGGCTACCCCACGCGACCCAACGATAAAATATTTGACGGATGCACCTTTTCAATTCCTTCCAGTTCAAGTATTTGTTTCGTGGCGCCATCAGGTGCCGGGAAATCTACAGTTGCTTCCCTTCTCATGAGGTCTTATAATATCAATAGTGGCTCGATCGAAATTGGTGGAAAAAATATCAACGATTTCCAGGTCAGAGAACTCAGACGGAACATCATTGGCATTGTTCAACAAGAGCCCATGTTGCTTTCCGGAACAATCTTAGAAAACATCGTCTATGGTCTCACATCAAAACAAGTTAGCAGACTTACAATGAATGATATTAAAGATGTTTCCATTCAGGCTAATTGTCATGACTTCATCGAGTCGTTCCCGGACGGGTATGATACAGTGATTGGGGGAAGAGGTGCTTCTCTATCTGGAGGCCAGAAACAAAGAATTGCTATTGCAAGAGCATTAATAAAAAAACCTTCGATTTTGATATTGGACGAAGCTACTTCTGCCCTTGATTCAAAGCTGGAGACACTGATTAACGAGACTTTGAAAGAGCTTACGCAGCAAGGCAAAATGACGATTATATCTATTGCTCACAGATTATCCACTATTTCGAAGTCAGAGAATGTGGTCGTCCTCGGAAAGAATGGTAAGGTCGTTGAACAAGGCCGTTTCATCACACTTATAAATAACCCAGACTCAGAGCTCTCCAAGCTTATGGATGAAAAAACGTTCGCTGAGCAAGAGGAGCATATCAACGAGGAGGAAGTGAACATGCGTGATCAGCTAGATCATGAGGCGGAGGAGATAGAGAAGCTTCAAGAGGAACGCAGTAATGAGAGCAGCGGCCTGCGTAAAGACATGGAAACGATTAGAACAATCATGGATGAATTACCGTATGAGGCACGGGCGGAGTTGCTCAAGCAGTTTGCTAAGGAACTTGAGGTCCAACGCCCCGATGAAACAACTCCTCCTAGCGCCAAAATCTAATACCATATTCCATGTACATAGTATTTATTAGAGGAGTTATACGAGATATATACCTCCGAGGGAAGAGTACTACTGATTGCACGGACATTCCCTGAGTAATTCTTTGCCGGAAGCTTGATAAGGAAAGCCCACCGCTTCATAAAGCATCCTCAGGCTACTTGATATGATGAAAGTAAGAGAGACATTTCTCGTACTGCCAGATTGTAATTACAAGCCGATTAAATCAAGTCAATCTTCGATCTAATAAGTTTTTCCCTGGATGAATAAAGAAAGTGAAGAAGAGATAATGTGGAGAGGAAAGAAAGTGAAGAGGAAAGAAAGTGAAAAGGAGAGAAAGTAAGGGGAGAAAGTGAAGGAGAAAGAATTTGGCATTATCGCGAGGCCTTCCCAACTGGCAGACCTATAAAAGCTCGGTTCGAAGACACGAGTCGTGGGCCTGGCGGATTCGCCTGTTTCTGCTGGGTCTCAAAAAGAGTCGGTGTCAATGGTTTCAGCCGGTATGTGTATAAATGTGCTAGAAGTTGTCCAGGTCCAAATGAGTTCTTTCCAGCATTGTGCTTTCACGCTGTAAGTTTGCCGAGGTCTTTGATTGATTCTACACTTGCCTCATTCTTCCCTCACCCCAATGCAGAGGAAGATATTCGCTTTGGCCCCATGAAGTAGCCCAAGATAGCCGTGTGGACTCGTGCTTTTCTTTCAGATATCCGGGTTCCAACATTTTCTACGGTCCAACACATGGCCACATGCAATAGTCTTATATTTATGGTATTTGTCGGATATGCCATTCACAACAGGCAATACAGCGGTATGCCAGAGGGAAGGCACGCCAAAAGTGCCGATGATTCGCAGATTGGCGGGCTTGCCCGGACTTCAGAATTGGAACTTCTACTTGCCCAAGGTCTTGGCCTCGCCGGCCTCGCCATTCTCAAATCTGGCGACCTTGACCTCGGTGAAACCTCTTTTCTCAGCGGCGACCTTGAACTCGGCCTTCAAGGAGTTTCTGACGGTTTGAGCGGCAACGGCCATGGCTCTGTTCAACGAAATACCGGCTTGCTTGTAGGCAGTCATTTTGTGATTGATATGTTGGGGGCTCTAAGAAGTGTTACGGGTGAGAGACAAAGTCAATGAGCGGGCTCGGCAGGGGAGGTGCCGCGCTGTAATTGGTGACGAGAAATACCGAGTGCCGCGGCCGCAGCGTATATCTGAGTCTGTACCAGGCAGCGTGCTCGATCTCTGGATTTGATACAGCGTCACGTGCCGCAGGCGATGGGGCGTCTCAGATTTCCCTTGCCCAGTAGACAAGTGCACTACACCATATGCTTCAGGTAAATCAGGTAAATCAATAACTTGCTCACCGGTATATTTTCGCAGCAAGCGCTCTAATTGGCTCTCAGCCGTCCGAACCACTTCCGCACGTAAATTTCAATGAACCAAATATGGCGACACGGGCGCTCCTTGAGACCTCTTCTAAACAGATATTCCAGTGGCAGTCCGTCTGCTTCATCGCTGCTTTCACGGCGCGTGCAAGTGAGATGTCTCTTTGTGTTTTCAAGCGTTTTGCCCCCGGCGAAAACAGCATGTGAGTATCTTCCCTCCAGGGCTCTTTTGAAAAGCCAAAGCCCCCCGCCTTTGATGCGCAGGTACCTGTCAACCGAAGCACAAACAATAGCAACAATAGCCGCCGAAACTCCTTTTGTGGCAATCGAGTTCTTGGGTGACGAAGAGACCCTAGCGCCCAAAGAGCCCGAGCAAACAGATGTTGTTTCGGATAGGACTTTGGTGGAGGAAACGGCACTGGCACTGCAGTCAACATTCTGTGGTGCCATAGAAACAGAAAGCGACGTAAAGACCCGCCCAGGACTGTTGAGAGAGAGCGCTGCCGACCTGGGTCCGAACCCTGAAGATATACAGGTATGCCATGGCACTGATTCCGTACCTCCTCTTGCCTCTGAAGACCAAGTTGATCCAAGCACTTCTGTGCTGAAACAGCCACCAGCTTCTGATTCCGACACGGCCGAACCCAAGCTTGCACAAGACGTCAATGCGGACGATCCACCAAACACATTGCTCTCTTTGGAAAACAAAGGTAGCTTTGCACCGAATGAAATCGCATTGCAATACAGAAAATTGAAGACTTACAGCGAGCGAATGAGTACCCTTTTGTTTCTCGAGGAGGAGCTGAATCTAGAAAAAGGTGCGAGCTTGTTTTTTAATTCAAGTACATTCACGATAGAGAATTTCCAAAGCCCCCATGTCCAAGGCCACGGCTACGTGCTTGATATCAAGTTGACCCCTGAGCTCAGAAAGAGATTCGCAAGAATCAAGGATGGAAAGGATTCTGGAGACGCGAAAGAAGGATCTACAGGTGTTAATATCGATGGGCAGACCGTGATATTAGTCCTAAACAAGAATGAATTGTGGTTTGGCCAAGTGGCCAAGTTCCCAAAAGAGGAACGTGCCATTCGAGGCGTGAATACTCAACGTGAAGGGTACAGAAAAGTTTGCATCCAATTCTACTGGTGGAGCAAGCGTATACTTCCGAAAGACCTTCAAGGGCAAGAAGCTCAAATCATGTTTGTTTCCACCGCTGTCAATCGGATGTTCAGGGCAATCTCAAGAGTTCCGAAATCTCCCTTTGCGAAGTTGATCATGGGCTCCAGTGAAATTGAGCATTCGAAGCTTTCGCCCATTCCCGCCATCTCCAGCGACAAATTCAACAAGTCTCAGATGACTGCTGTGCGCTCGGTGTTGAAAAGATCCGTCACGGTTGTCCAGGGCCCACCAGGTACAGGAAAAACCAGCACGATCCACGAAATGATCTTGCAACTTCTTAACAAAGAACAGTTTCCTATCGTCGTGGTCGCTGCGTCCAACGTCGCTGTGGACAACATCGCTGAAAAGTTGCTTCCGACCCATTCAGAAGTCATTTCAAGAATAGTTGCTGTATCCAAAGAAACTGAGTACGAGGAGGGCCATCAGTTGGCGCCCATTTGCTTCCATAATAAGTTCTACAATGCGAGCCCGCCTGCGCTACAGAAGAAGATCATCCAAGGGAGACACGACCCATTAAGTATGTCCTTGGAAACTTTGTCAGCGGTGAGGAAGGCCAAAAAGAAGTATTTCTTGCAGCATATCGAATCCAAGAAAGTCATTTTGACGACCACCACAGGCGCTGCAAATCTACACGCAGTAGCAGATATGAAATTTCCTGTTCTTATCATGGATGAGGCCACCCAGTCATCTGAGCCTGCCACGCTTATTCCACTCACGCTATTTGGGATGCGGAAACTTGTTCTAGTCGGAGACCAAAAGCAGCTCAGTTGCTTGACTAATGTCAAGGGCTTATCAGTTTCATTTTTTGAGCGGATCATCAGAAACGGCTCGTTCAAGTCTCACAGAATGCTCGATACCCAATACCGAATGCATCCAGCTATCAGTCAATTCCCCCGCGAGTTCATTTATAGTGGTCTTCTTCTAGATGGAGTGACCGCAGCGGAACGCACATGCAAAGGTCTTCCGGAAAACCCGGTGGTCTTTTGGGACACGTGTGGCAAACTTCCCGAGGGGCTGGTCTCTCTCAAGAAGGGTCTTGAAAACGCCCAAACATATTCCAACATTGGGGAAGCACGCCGCGTGGAAAGCGTTGTTGCCCATTTGATCGAAACAAAAAAAATCAAGAGATCCCAAATCGGGATAGTTACGCCCTACAGGGGTCAGAGGAACGAGATCTGCTCCTTATTGACCAGGAATCCCATCATCAACCCCCGAAAACAGCTGGCGCGTGTGGAATTCGACAGCGAGGAGTTTTCAGAAGGCTCTGAAAAGTCCACGATTCAGTATATTTCTGGGGTGATGTTAGCTTCCATCGATGCTTTCCAAGGCCGAGAGAAGGACTTCATCGTGATGTCGTGCGTGAGATCAAACGAAATGAACCAGATTGGGTTTTTGGGCGACCGAAGACGGTTGAATGTTGCTTTGACCAGAGGGAAGTACGGGTTGATACTCGTGGGAGATCTGGAGTGTTTGAAAAACGGAAGCCGATATTGGAGTGATTATATTCTGCATTTGGAGAGCTCGGGCTCTTTGATCAAGAGTACACAGTTCACATATGGGGAAGGGAGCATTGAGAAATCTGCTGTCGAAGAGGGGAACATTTGTAAATAGAAAAACGTGCCTGGCTACCTACCAATTCCATTGGGAAGCCATTGGAAGATACTTGGGAGACCTCCTCTTCGAACCATATGCTTAGAAACTGTGTTTTAGAATCTAGATTTTTAGAATTTGTATGTTTAGAATCTGTGTGTTTTGGATCTGCATGGTTACAGTGTAGCAGTATTAACTGCTAATTTTTTTTCAAGCTAGCTGATTACTACAAGCTATAGTGCTTTGAGGCCTTTTGCCAGGGAAATACTGAAGCTCGAGGTTTTATATGTACTTCTCTTGTACCCCTACTTTTCTGCCTCGGGTTCACGATTTTGATTGAGAAAGGATTCATAGTGCCCACTGTGGCAAACACTAATTCATGGTCGGAGTATTTCCAAAAATCTGACAGCATTTTACATATGACGAATCTCACGGTGGTTCATCGCCACAATTAAAGACCGTTTCATCAGACTTTTACAGCATCTCAATGTACAACAACGCACGTTAATTGGGGCTCGATCTTTTGGTACTGAGCCAGTTGATGAAGTCAAAGAACAAACTGGCCTGGATCCTGTTTTTCGGCTCGGTGGCCCATTTTGTGAGTGTGGAGCAGTAAATTTGAATGATCTTTGGCAACGAGTCAGCATCCACTGCAAGCAAGCATTTCGATGCAATGATACATGACTGGGCACAAGCTGCAGCGTGGGCCTGGCTTGACGAGTACGAGCCAGCTTGCAATTGGAGCCATCTGATCAAGTCCACAAGTGTGTTCTTGAACTCGGCAATCTCTTCGTCGGTCTTATAGATCTTCTTCACTTCCTCTTCAGTGCACTTCAGTTTGCTGATACGGGTCTTCAAAAGTTTATGTGCCTTGACGCCCAAGTTTTTATCTTTGGTCATGTTCATGACTGTGACAACGGGCCGGATAAAACTGATGTTGTACACGGAGTTCTGCTGCACCTTGCTGAATGAATCCATCAAGTCCAACACCCTGTTTTTGAACAAAAGCATTTGTTCCTTGGCCATTTCTTTCTCGGAGTTTTTTTTGCTGGTGCTGTTTTGGGTAAGTGCCGAGTGCCTTTCCTTGAAAATTTTGGCAAGCTCGCCGTCGATGGCCATCATCTGCTCGTCGTCCATTGACTCGGACTCGTACTGATCATCGTCGTCGGAATCAATGTCACTGAGCTTGACTTCGCCATTGTAGTCGCCTTTTATGCCCAAAGCATCGGCCAACTTCTTGGTGGTTTCCTGCTCCACCATCTCGATCAGTGTGGTACCCTCGGCCGGAGGCTCGCTGTCGTCACTGGCACTGTCACTGTCACTAGCACTAGCACTGCTATCCTCAGATTCCGAATTGTTGTCACTTTCTCCGGAGTCTTCTTCTGCACCTTCATCGCCCTGATACTCGTCCTCGCCCTCGAATAACTTCTTCTGGCCCTCCTCATTTTCTCGTGAGTGCAAGACGTCGAACAATAACTTGAAGCAGTTGGCATTGATGTTGAGCTGGCCCTCGGCGTTCTCAGCACACATATACGATTCCCAGACGATGCTGGACAACTTCTTGAGCAAGGCAGATTTCCGCGATACGAACGAGAGAATGATCTCGGTCAAGACTACCGACGTGTCGACATCGTCGTCGGTGTTGCCGAAGATGTCCACGTATGTGGCCTTCAAGTCCTCAAGCACTCCAACAGTCTCCGTTTCACCCATGTATAACTGGAGCAAGTTCATAGAGAAAAGAAGCTCGAAGCAGTACTGGTCATTCTTCGCCGCGTGGCTCTTTTTCATGGCGTGCTTGATGGTGTCCAACATGCTGAAGCACTCGTTTTTGATGTCCGAGAGCTCGTCCAGGAGCTGCAACACCAACTCGAGTTCATCACGCTTCTCGAGCTTCTCCATCTGCTTGACGCAGTACAAAGACCAGGAGTGGTTTTTCCTCTTCTGCGAGATGAAATCGGCCAAGAACGAGTTGAGGCGGTCCTGGACCAATTTCAAAACGTTGGGCGAAACATTGGCCCCGCTCTTCAGCGTGAAGAACGCATGCTGGAGCAAGAACTTGAAGACACACTCCATGGGCGCCGCAATGCTGGCACCGTACCGTTTTGTGCTGCGGAACAACACCAAGAGCTTGTCCAAGACCCACTTGAGAATGTTGTCGTTGGACATCTTTTGCGATGGTGTTTCGGGTGCCGTCTGGTCCGTGTCCTTCTGGGCCTGCAATGCCACGTTGAACTTGGCAATGAGCACGAGCGCAATTTCAGACACAAGCGTCTCCACCGTGGCATGTGGGATCTGCGCAGGGACTTCGAGGTAGCCCAATACGCCAACTAGAGCCTCTGTCAACTTCAGTTTGGTGAGCTGGTCGAACTTCCAGCAGCCGCCCCGCGACTCGTCCAACACTGCCTCAAGGCACGGCACCACCTTCAGCAAGTCCGCGTGGGCAGTTTCAATGACCTTGTTGATGGTCTTGGTGGAGATCTTGTTGAGAAGCCTGTTGGGCTGCGCAGCCTGGTTGATGAGGCAGCGCATCAAGTTAGGCGTGAACAAGTGCGGAACCATGGGGCCTGGGAGGCTTCCCACGAACTTGGTAAAGATCTCAAAGCCCCAAAACTTACGCTCCGCAGAAGCCTTTTCGGCGAACATGGTATCATCCACCGCGACCTTCCAGAACTCTCGAAATGGAATGTACTCCACGGCAACGTCGGTGCGGGCCTTTTTCTTGGAGGCCGAGGCCGAAGATT
This sequence comes from Metschnikowia australis, assembly GCA_019285895.1. Taxonomy (NCBI): domain Eukaryota; kingdom Fungi; phylum Ascomycota; class Pichiomycetes; order Serinales; family Metschnikowiaceae; genus Metschnikowia; species Metschnikowia australis. The sequence continues at coordinate 147,887 of JAGSXI010000016.1, read as the reverse complement.
TCTTCCGTTTTTTCGAAGCCCCATCTGCAGCATCGTCCTCAGCCGCGGCCTCGTCGTCGCCCACAAAGTGCTGGACCAAGAGGTCCCACACAAACGGGAGGCGGGGCGACCACGTGCCCTTTTGTTTTGTGGTTTTGGGCGCGGGCTTTGCCACAGCCTCTGCGTCATCTTCCTGGCCGTCAGCCTCGTCGACCACATCTACGTCCTTGAGTACCTTGGCCAAGGTGGGCAAGTTGCCTCGGGCCATGGGCTCTGCGTGCTTCCACAGCTTGAGCGCCGTGACACGGCCCATGAGCTGCGCACGTGACTTCTGGGGAAGCGTCATCAACACGGCCAAGCCCTCGGTGGTGAACGTCAAGCCCTCGTCGCTGATGGCCTGCAAAAATGCCACTGTGGTGTCGTCGCTGGCAAACGGCGACTGCAAGTATGCAGCGAAAAACTGGCACAACGTGAACATGGCCGTCTCACGCAACCAGGATTTGGCCGCCGAGAGCTCCACAATCATGTGGACAAACTTAGCCAAGGTTTCGGGCGACGAGTGCTGCGGCTCTAGAAGAAGCTGCGAGTTGACCAAGGCCTGGAACCCGAAAAGCCGCCCGAAAAGCGTCAGGCGCACGTCCTTGCCCTTCATTGACACGGCCACAGTAGTGGCTGCCAAAACCTGGTCCAAAAAGCCTGCGATTGACAAGTCGTAGTTTGCCTTGCAGACGAGTTCTCGCACAACCTCCGTCAACGCCATGGAAAAGCCAAAGCGCGCCAGCTGCCGCGACGTGGCCAAGCCTTTGATGAGCCTGCCCAAGGAGTAGTCCCATTCTTCGGTTTTGTCCGCTTTGGAAAGCTCAGACAACAACTTGGTGGCGGCATCAATACGCTCTTGCTGGACCTCGGAGGCGAGCGCGTAGTAGTGGTCTCTCAGCACAGACATGATGGCTTGTGAAGGGACAGAAAACTTTTCTAGAAAACGTTTCTGGGTAAGCCGGGCTCTGGGAACACGATGCAAGGGTTTTGGAAGCGGAAAGACCGGTGATGACGGATCGGAGTGGGGTGTGGAGCCTGCTTTTCCACTGGTGGGCCTGTGCACAGGTCGAAACTCCCATCTTTTTGGACGCGCGATGACCTGGAGGCGTGATTGGAATGACGGCCACTGTGGTCCATTTCTTGTTTGAAAGAGGGGATGTGGGCTGTTTTGGAGAGATGGTTTTGAGCCGAAAGCGGACTTTTCTTTTTATTCTGATGAATCTTCAGATGAGACATTTGTTGGCCATTGCCGGGGTTGTTTGGGTTGATATGTCTGAGGCTGCGAATGGGTGGGCACTGTCGCGGCAAACGGGTGCTTAGTTAAAAGATGGGGTGTTTTCGAGGAAGAAACGTGGTTTTGAGGGAAAAAGAGAGAAACGGAATGAAGACCGGGCCGGCGGATTTTGGCCTGTGTGGCTGGAAAACCGTTTCTGCTAGACCTTCGGGCTGTAGTGCGTTTCCATACACGTCGCAGGAAAGAGATGTGACGATGACCGGCAAACTTGATCCGCCGGCAAAATTGAACAGAATGGGCGATTGAATCTGACTTCATTGCGTTTTTGGAGTGGGACGGTGCTGCTCTCGTTTCTTGAATCTGTGTGGCAATATCAGTCGGCCATACGTGAATATCAATGGGTTAATAATGGTGCATTCATAGGACTATATCATTACATTAATGTATTATATCATCACTTTAATTGTATTCTATCACTACATTAATGTATTATATCATTACATCAATGTATTTTATCACAACATTAATTGTATTGTATAACCACATCAATGTATTATATAACTACTTTAATTGTATTATATCACTACATCAATGTATTATATAACTACTTTAATTGTATTATATCACTACATCAATGTATTATATCATCACATCAATAACACTATATCACCACATCAACAGCACTCACCATCTCCAGAGACCGACTCAGTGAATGCATAACCGGTGCCTCGGCAGCAGTATTCAGCGCCGTAACCAGGGTGTGTCGCCACGTATGCCGAAATCTCTCAAATAGATCTTGAGATCTCTGCCAAAGGTCCTTTTCTAGCCATAGACGCCCGTATCAAGCAATGGTTGTTCCTGGTGGTCTTGTTTGGTTTGCCGCAAATTTCCCCCCGTGTTGAGTGCATCTCTCTAATAATAAGACACGAGTTTACAAACTTATGAGAGGCTCAAAATCTTTTGACCACAACTTTCTTTCTTTAATGGTGCCCACAAGAACCGGGAGGCAATAGTCACAAGCAGAGTTAATTCACCGCTTGATAGGGATTCCAATCAATTGCAAGAGACCCGCCAACGGTCGCATGGACTTGGTAAATTGTTCACGAAACGCAGGCGAAACAAGCGTCCCTAGAAAGCCATAAAACTGCGTTGTTATGGACTGTGTAGGCAATGGGGCAAGCTGCCATACACGGGAGAGCCAATGTATTGTCACGAGAAATATGGAAGTGGCCTTATGCGTAACACACAGTTCCAGCAACTTCACAGGAATAAAGCAATTCATTTTGGATGCCAGGCAAAGTGAGTCTCAACGCTCCGGATGCGCTATTCCAGGTATAACGACTAATGCGTAACCTTCCATGTCAGCTTTCACCTTTGGCATATTTGTGAGTAAGACTCCAAGCCTTGGCAAAGTCCCTCTTTGCTCCTTTCTCGATCCAAACTAGGCTTTATGTTGATCGCCTTACCCCATAGCCTCGCTACAATACGCTGTGAACAATGGCCTCAGCGCATGCTATGCTACAATGTTGAATTATGCGCGTATACACGGTACTCTAAAACCAGACTCTACAGTCTCCTAAAGCCGATGCGAAGAATGAGAAAGAAAAAATGACAGGCCCCGAGGAGCCTGCGGATCGTTGCTTGCCACCAGCTGCTGCTGGCGTGCAAGAGAAATCACGTGTTGAAATGAATTCTAATGTGTGGTGTCCTTCTCCACCCCGGAAAGCGACGGTCGTGCCCTGCCGGCTTAGGCGGAGTAAGTCTGTTTTGGGAATGGGAACGTGGGGCCCACCTCCTGGATGGAGATGGACGCAGCCCATTGGCCCACGCTGACAGCCTCGGCCAACGCCTTGCCCTCGACCAAAGCCGCGATGAAGCCGGCGGCAAACGCGTCACCGGCACCGTTGGTGTCCACCACCTTCTCCTGGGGCAACTCCCTGACGTCGTAGGAGTTGATGTCGAAGGAGTCTGTTCCCGCGTGGTAGGTCACGGTCACTGTGGGCTCGGTGCCCTGGGTGAACACCACAGTTCTGGGGTTGTTGGCATTCGCCTTGGGCAACTTCGCCACGTGCTTGGCAATCTCCGTGACGTCGGTGGTAGCCAAGCCGTGGGACTCGGCGTAGGCCGCGGCCTCGGACTCGTTGGCCACGATGTAGTCACAGTACGGCACAGACGCGTCCAACGCGTCCTTGAAGAACTGCGCGATGAACGGCGCAGAGAAGTTCATGGCGAACGTCTTGTTGTTTTCCGCGGCATGCTTGCCCAAAAGCTGGATGGCCTCGGGCGACACGGTCAAGTGGAATCCGCCAATGTAGAAGTACTTGGCATTCTCGACAAAGGCCCAGTTTTCGGGCTTCTGCAAGTGCGAGGGCGTGAACTCGTTTGCCGCGGCCAAGTCTGTGGCCAAGGACCGGTTCTTGCCGGTGATCAATGCGGCACACTTGCCGGTGGCGGTGTTTTCCTGGACTTGATAGAGCGTCTTCAAGCCGTACTGCGCATTGGCCTCGTTCAACTTCTCCGCGTACACGTCGTTGCCCACCGAGCCAAAGTAAGCCACGCTTCCCTCAGGCAAGAGGTACTGGGCACCCCGCGCGGTGTTCTGGGCGGCTCCACCAGCAACCAACTTCAAGCCCTCCATTTTCAACACCTCGTCGTAAATAGGCTGGTGTTTTTCTTCGATCAAGATGGCGTCGTCGGCCTTCAAGTCGTACTTGGCCAAGTACTCGGCATCGACGTCGACTTGCAAGTCCAAGAGCGGGTTTCCTAAACAGACTAAGGGGTAAGACATGGCGGGTATATTGAAGAAGAGAGTAGTATGGGGCCGAAAATTGGAGGAGGAAAAACGCGGCGCCGATAAACGCGAGAAATGTCGCGGCCGCATGTGATCGAGGCCAGGCCCTAATTTGGGCCGGTGAACTGGGTGCGCTTTCGGTGTGCTTTTGTTAGGTGTGCTTTTGTTGGGTGTGCTTCTGTTGGGTGTGGGGCTGCTGGAAATCTGGAAATAGCATGGAGAGCTGGAATTGAGCTCGAGATTCTGCAGATAAAGTTCCGGGATTTCCGGGCCAATCCTGGTGGTTTTGAATGGAGCTATTGCGTCGGCTTGGTGGCCCATGGCACTGCACCTTGGCCCTGGCGCCCTGAGATCGTGAGTTGTAGTTTTGGGGGCATCGGGTCATTGTGGTTGTTTCGGGTTTTATTTCTTTGGAAGACAGAGAAAACGGCGAGCTGGTGATGGAGATGTTGACGTTGATCCTGAGATTTTGGGAGGTCGCCAGGGTTTCTGTTACTGTTTTTGTCTGTTAGTTTTTCAAAGTTTCTCGAATTAGCTTTTTTTTCTCAAATTAGCTGCGAAGTGAGACAGTGATATATGTTGTAGAACAGGAAGGAAGGAAAGGAAGAAAATGCAAACGGCAGGTTTTCGGAAACGAATGCTTGGCGATCTCCTCGAGTCCGCTTTTGGCAAAATCAGACAAATGGGTTCTTTGAAGGAGCAAATTTATCGTTGCTTATACTCATCTGTGTGACCCGACAGCCCGAATCCGCAGGACCTTCAAGATCATCCATGTTTGTGGTGGAATATGGCCAGCTTGCAAAACTTTCAAGCAGCCATGGAAAAAGAGCCTTATCACTGGCAAAAACTCCTATTCATGGCGATACTTTCAAAGCGGCGAATCCCAAATCAGGCTTACCAAGCACACACAACAATGCACCCAAAAGCAAATAGAAAAGAACCAGTTTCTGATTTCCACTCCCCCAGCCTGTCAAAGGAGATGCCACAACTTCATATGTTTCGTGCTAAAGCTCAACGGAGATATAGGACACAAAGCTGAAGTGGAGGCAATGATATAGTATCGCTTCAAATGGTTTGTTATTTCTAGAGAATCTCGGGGTTTCATTGCTTTTGAAAATCTGAAAACATAAAGGACCGGTTGTCGACTGCCCACGGTTCATATTCTGAACAGAACACTCGGAAGTTTGGTTTAATTAGCTAATTGACGTAGACACTTTGATTCTTTTTGAACACTTTGGATACCTTGAGCAATAACGCTTCAATTTTATTATGAACAGACCAGCGGCTCTTTCTTCACTACAAGTAGTTGCAAGTAGATGGGCCCATTTATAATTCAGCCTTAGTGGGCCAAGTACATCTGTGATATTCTGGATAAAACGGTAATCCTTAACCTGAGGGCGCGCGACCTTCACCACCTTTACAGCCAACCCATCATTTTTCTTCTTGATGAATATTACTCCCTGTACGTTAGGATGGGCAAAGTGCCTCCTTATTATGGCAAGGGTGAGCTATTTGGCAGCCCTGAAATATGGATGCAGCAAATCCCACTTGCGGAATTAATCAAACGTCAATGATATATTTCTCATACATTTTTACACCTCCGGTCGTGGCCACGCAACTTTTCTTTTTCGAAATGATGCTTCATACCCACCATTCTCAAGAAGAAAACAGCCACCGTTCCAGTTACACTGGCCAAGGCGGCCCCAAGCCCCAATCGGCGATCGAATTGCCTAGGCCACCCTGTTCCGAATTTGAATTCTGACCATCCCGCGAATGCGCAGGGTGAAACGGGTAAGAGTGAACAGGACAACAATGATGGATGTATTAAAGCCAATGAATGAAGGAGAAGAAACAAGGTGGAATCGATGAACTAAATGGGAATCAAAAAGGCAAGACATGGGCGCAAACATCAAAGCCAAAGCCAAAGCCACCTGCACGTCCAGGCAACGCGTTAAATGACAGAACTGCACCTGCACACAAGAACAAGGAGAATGACCACACTCAAAAACCCCCAAAAAAGAACCCAGAAGCAGAAGTGAGTGACACTGAAAAAGATGTTGTAGATGAATTCGGAGACTTATCGATGAAAGTGATTGACAGTGGTGAAGAGAATTTAACCGAAGACGAGGATCTTGAATTCCTTCTCAGTGAAGGAAAGAAAGGCATGCAGGAGAGGGTGTTCAGGGACCAAGCCTATCATCAAAACCAGTTCGAGGCAAAGTTGGAATCAGGACCTGGAGAGATAGTGGCGGCACTTCTCAATGAAATTTCGTTCAAACTACTGACTCACCGTCCTGACATTTTTAACACCTTCTAGCTCACAACCCTGGAAATCAAAAAAACTGCTCTTACTCGAAATCACTAATAGCATCAAGAATGCAGAACAGAGATACTACTCCAAAAGGAAGGAGATGAAGGAAGCTTTGGATGAACACATCAAATCGATAGAAACGAACCTTGATTCGATTAATGAGGAGTTACAGGAAAATCTCTAGAAGACTTTAGCAAGCTGTTTCGTCAAACAAAAAAGTACCATTGTGGAATACGTGACTTACTAAGCAATGGAACACATAAAGATTGCAAGACATGATTTTCGGTTTTGTTATTTTGAAAGACACGTATCCGCAATTGAAACTTTTCTTCGGTGATCTTAACTACTCAGTTGAGTTGACGCAAAGAGATGAAATGATAGCAACATCAGTAATAAGGGACCTCAACACGAACACCAAAACTTGAGACATTACAATGTATGATTCATCAATTAGAAGATACTCGACTAATCACCTGTCTAATCACCCAACAACTAATAGACACATTGATCGATTTTATGCTCCCAAATTCTCACATGGAAAACATCAGCATGAAAAACGAACGTACGAATGTTCGTTGGATAGGAAAACTTCCATGGGTGGACTTCTTACTCTATTGCAATAATCGGTTCTATGGAAATCCAAGCTGGGCATTTACGGCCAGCGAAGAACAGTATCTTATCGCAAGAAAGAAGATTAAAAGAACACGGGTATTAAGTAGGACTATCCCGAGACGTTCAAGATCGGACGAGCAAGTCTCACAACATATCACGCAGGAAGTCAGGGTAGGCAACCCGGGGAAGTTTGATATTTCATTTGACGGATTCGAGTTATTACAGGCAACGAGCTTTAAGTCATTGAGCAGAAAAAACAAGAGGAATTATCGCCGATTATGCCGGACAAGTTTACCACAATTTTGCCGGAAGTGAAAGTCGAGGCAAGATGGTTATAATTTTGAAAAGCGTTGTGCAATCATGAACGGAAGGCAAGGAAGGATTTCACCGCCCTTCATTTGTTTAATTTTGGGACATTGACAATATCACACCTGAAATCCCACACTTTCAATGTCATGTCTTCAGAGGGTAAATCAGAGACAAATGTTAACTGAGTGTGAGCGCATTATTATATGGGGAAAGATTGGGTTCACCAAATAGGTGAATCTTAGAGAAATGTTAGCACCCACAGACCGCTCATATGAGAATTTGCGCAATTTAAAGTGGTTTGTCAAAACTGTGAAAAGCGGACGCACTTAAGTCGACGGTGAAATCCACAAGAAACAAAGCCGTGTGGCCTCGACAGAGTACAAAGAAGGTGACTTGTTTTTTGAAATATCAGCTTGTTTCTATTCTGAACATGTATGTCCTTTCAGTGAGCACGTGACGCGAATCACGAGCGGACGGAGAACAGCACCATCTTGCCAGGGAATATAGACGGACCTGTACGGTTAGTTCTGTGCGATTTCAAACCGTTTTTGGAACTTTGCCCCAGATCAGTCGTCAGGTCCTGTCACGTGTCTTCGAGCCTCCAATAAATAATGGATAAATGTCACTTTAGCACTGCGGGACATTGCGAAACTCCACCGGCTTCTATTGCAGCAAAGGCTACTTGAGGAAATATGACTGAGACGCTGTTTGAGGAAATATCACCGTGTCGCTGTTTGAGGAAATATCACCGTGACTCCACTTGAAGAAATACTGTCGCAGCAGACCTGCCGAAAAAACCAAACAACTTCTTTTGAGCTTCGGCTGGCCACTCAAACTCACCTCAGAAATAAGGCTCGAATCAGAAAAGCTCAGCCTCTGCATCTGATTCTCTTATGTTTCCTGTTTGTGTTTTGGCCTTCTATTGTATCCTTCTCGGCCCGGAAGTCCCCGCACCCAAAATTCCCAATATCGCGCCAAAAAAAATTGGGCCGCATGGCCCTGTGCATGTGGCCCAGAGCTTGCCTCAGGCCTGCCCAAAACAGAACATGCGCCTAAGATTACCTCCAATAGTCCTCACAATTTCATCCTCCCGGACCTTACTTCATCAACCTGAAGCCCTTCCAGACAGTGGCCAGCGCTCGTTTCTCACTCTGCTTGTCTATTGGATTTTTTCAGCATAAACTTCGTTGGTGGCTTTCATTCGTGAGGTTTGTAGCGGATTTTGGGCGTTTTGCTGGATCTCTGTGCTCCACCTTTGACTACGCTTGAGACATTTTTCTGGGGCCATTGCTTCGAATTCGCCTCTTTCAGGCATTTCTTTCGACAGCCAATGATTCCTGTCTTCACCAAAGATCCGTTGGCATGGGCACGCCCGTTTCCAGCCCACCCGGAATCCCACTTTGCTGCCCACTGGCACGAAATCGTGTTTTCCGCCGGGTTCTACTTCATGCTCCAGGCAGCGTCGCCTTATTTGAGCACCCGTTATTTTGGCAAAGCGTACACGGGCTTGAATAGGAAAACAAAGCTTAACTTCGATATTCACGTGGTGTCGATGTTCCAGTGCATCGTGTCGCTTCTAATCCTCATGCCCGCATGGAACCACCCTCACATCAAGAATCGGGAGCTGGATCCCTTCAGCTCTATTTTCGGCTACAATGCCTACTCGGGCTTCGTGTGCTCCTTGACCATTGGCTACTTCTTGTGGGACTTGTTTGTATGCGTGAAGCATATCAGCCTATTTGGTCCCGGATTTTTGGTGCATGCCTTTGCTGCGTTGTTTGTCTTCTCGTGCACGCTCCGGCCGTACGCCATGCCTTGGACGCCTGCTTTTTTGGTGTTTGAGCTAAGCACCCCCTTCGTCAACATCCACTGGTTCGCTACCAGATTGCCCGCGGGCACGATCAGTGATTCGGTGATTGCCGTCAACGGAATCTTGCTCATTGTCGTCTTTTTTGCGGTGAGGATCTTGTGGGGGTTCTATGCCGTGTTATTGGTGGCGTACGACATGTATGCAGTGTTGGACCAGGACTGGAAGTTGTTTCCAGTGGCTATTTTGCTGTTGAACGTGGCGCTTGATTTCTTGAACCTTTACTGGTTTTCCAAAATGCTTGCCATTGCCAAGAAGAAGATTAGTGGCCCCAGGACGAAGGAGGTGACCGCGGAGGCGTCCAAAGTCGAATGAGCTGCGGTGTCTGGCCCCGGTTGAATCTGGATATCTATAGAGCTCTCGTCTGTCTTTCTCACCAGGACTTTTGTATCATTCATGGGATATTCACGCACGGCACTGTTTCCGATGGAACATTCCGAGCCGTGTCCATTGCACAATATCCAGCCCGAGCCGCATAATCAAGAAACGGCTGGAGTGTGGTGAGGCTCATTACTATTATGTATGTCGTATTTGAAGATTTACAACACATCACAGCTGTGTAGCGCCGTTCGTTAGAAGGCGACGATGGTGAGAATTGCAGCTTGAAGAGATATGTATTTCCGGGCTTGGCAGAGGGAAAGCTTTCTTGTACCAGACAAACTCCTGGTAGTAGTTCGAAGCGTTGCTGCTCTGGCTGTCGACCCGTTGCATTCAAACTTTGCGCTTCTCAATCCGTCACTTCCTTCGAAGACAGCGGTGGCACCCTGAGTGGATTTGAAGCAGATTTACTGAGTGGATTGAAGTAGCTTTACCGAGAACAAGCATTGCACTACAGGAGAACCGCCAACTGCAAACCGAGATCCATCCCCAAATCCCCAGGGTTTACCCTCATGACTGTCCAAACAAAATGAATCCGTGATGACGATGCTGCACCCGATTCGCTTATTATTCTTGGGTTCGAGCGCCAAGCCACCCTCGAAGTCATCTACCATCTCATGATTAGTGACGAGCACCAGCTGATGTCTAGTAGTCAAGGCGCACGGGGACATGTTCGATTGTGCTCTCGCGGTTTGGGCATTCTTTCAAATTCCGCTCGGGTCGTTTCCGCGGGATAAAGTGTTCGTGTTCTTCGAAAAAGACAACCTTCGTCTGGTTGGCTATTCAATACTACTGGCCCTGCTTCTCCCATGACCACCTGCCATTTTCTGGAGCCAAGTTTTGCCACCTAGTGAGCTTGGCGAATGTCACAAACTGGTCAGTGCCCCCTGGTTTGGGATACTTGAATCACGTCTAGAGTATCAGTCAGTGGGTTTGTGTCAATGGCCGGAACACCGATATGCCAGCTATCAGAACATAAACACCACCAATATCGAGCTTTCGAGCGAGTCCAGGAGTCCCATTCACGGTTCCTTCCCACAAAGCCGCCTTGCTTCCTTCTGCACATACTGTACATGCTCTCCGACAGCTGTCAGCGCTCCAACATCTATGTGGCGACCAGAACAATGCGTATCAGCGGGCAAACAACCACTTTAATGAAGCAGACACCTGGAAAATCGCCCAAGGTGGACAGTGAGCAGATTGATAAAAAACACCATATTTATAGAGGTCTTGGAAGCTGCAGCGAAGGCGTGCCGAACCGGGCGTCAGGCTTAGCGGGCGTGCGCCCACCAATTCCGTGATACAAAACATCCTCACCACCCGCTCCCCTCTCCACGCTTAGTGTGAACACCTTTCCCCTATATAGCTTTGCCCCCACTAGCAAAAACAGCAAAAACAGCAATTTTTGCACTCCAAGAATTGCATTCGGACCGCCAGCTCCTCCCCCTCCCGCCTCTCAATTCCGGACGAAGACGCTAATTCCCAGCGCCACACTACCGCATCAGTACTGTCGCCCTGAGAATCGCCCCTTTCTCTTGAAACAAGAGTCAAAGCATAGTACCGCCTTAAACACAAAAGCACGGTCCTCAGAAACTAGACCATTCTTGCTTATCCCTGGGATACCCCGCTTCAACGCACGCCCTATCGCCTGCAAATCACACCCGTACACACACTCAACCCAGCCGAACAATGAATAACGAATACGACTACTTGTTCAAGTTGTTGTTGATTGGAGACTCCGGTGTCGGCAAGTCCTGCTTGTTGTTGCGTTTCGCCGACAACACATACACGCAGGACTACATCTCGACCATCGGTGTGGACTTCAAAATCAGGACGATCGAGCTCGATGGCAAAACCATCAAATTGCAGATTTGGGACACTGCCGGCCAGGAAAGGTTCCGGACCATCACTTCCTCGTACTACCGCGGTGCGCACGGCATCATCATTGTGTACGACGTCACGGACCAGGAGTCGTTCAACAACGTCAAACAATGGTTGCAAGAGATCGACCGGTACGCCACTGGCGGCGTGATGAAGTTACTTGTAGGAAACAAGGCTGACTTGTCCGATAAGAAGGTGGTTGAGTACACCGCCGCCAAGGAGTTTTCCGAGGCCTTGGACATCCCGTTTTTGGAAACGTCCGCGCTCTCGTCGTCCAACGTCGAGCAGGCCTTCTTCACAATGGCCAGACAGATCAAGGCGCAGATGACCAACAATGCGGGTGCTGCGTCGTCTGCCGGCAACGCGAAGTCCAACATCAACTTGAAGGGCCAGTCTTTGACCAACAACCTGAACAGCTCCTGCTGTTAAGCATACATGACGTTTCTGCCTCTGCATGCATTCAATGCAGCAGGGCGGCTTCTGTTTGATGCGGGTTATCTTATTGTATTGACAGCTGCTAAAAAGGCTTGTCACAAGTTGTGGGCTTATCGGGCGTTGAGTGTTTATGGGCCATGAACATCAACTCCACGCTGCCTCGTGGCGCGGGACCTCTGGTTGACGTTTCTCTATTGCTACTAGTGGGCTATCTTAGCTATTTTATATTCAGTGCTTAGTTTATATTCCTACATACTCGTTCCGAAGCTTTCACGCCCCATTTCAAAGCTCGCCGAAAGACACGGCTAGCGAGAGCTTAGCGGACCACGTACACGAAGTACTCAACGAACACCTTGTCGTCCTCCACGAAAAAGTGGCCCTTGCCGATGAGGTTTTCCTTCTCGAGCCACTTCAAGTTCTCAGGCGTTGGGGCGGCGAAGGAAACTCTGGGGCTGTTGGTCAAGTAGCTGTCCTCGAAAGAATGAGAGGTGGCCTTCCCTGCAAGGACGGCATCAAGGCCCGGCAGCGACTGGGAGATTCCGTAGTAGTCCACTCTGATGTCATCGCCAGCGCTAGTCTTACCGTGGATGTGGGCGTCCAATTCGTTGTATCCCTTCTCCAAATGGGCCGTGATGTTATCATACCCGCCGACGTCGGAGACGTCCAATTCAAAGCCCAAGTTGTTTTTGATGGTGGTGATTTGGCCCGCGGCAACAATGGCCATGTTGGACACAGCCTTTTTGGAGCTGTCCGTGAACAAAGCTTGGGGTGGACCCAGGAGCTGGAGCTTCATGGAGAACACAGGCACTAATTTGGGGGTGGCAGGAATGGCGGACATGGTTGCAGATTTGCGTGTATATCTTTTGGGTTATGGTCAGGGGGGAAGATAAGAAAAACTGGTGTTCGGAGTTAGGGTTTGGCGGACAGCGGGGTATTTATACTAATTGGCTACCTGAGAGGACCGGCAGATGGTAGGAGCATGATTCCAGTGCTTACGTGAGTCCGAGGTTACGAGCCCACGTTCAGCACTGTCTGCAGAATGCTTTCATTTCCGTTGGGCATGTGCCACTTAGGAACCCGGAGCGGAAGAGCGGGGCAAAAAAGGAATTAGAACATGTGCCATGTGATTCTGCCGCTTTAGACAAACAGCAGGTTTGCTTTGTGTAGATCTGCTTCTGGGGATGTGGACTATTGGGTCCATAAGTACCATGGACCTTAGACCTGAACCATGCAGGTGGAGCGGCCAATTTGGGGTCGCGCAGCCGGCTTTATATATCCACGAGGAATCCGTGTTGATGCTGACTGATCATGGGTGTGTAAAAAGGCAGAGAACACCAGCCGATTTTTGCTTGAGTCTCTGGAAACGCCGGTTGCCAGCGGCTATTTCTGGGCTGTTTGTGTATGCGAGACAAAATAAGCCGAGACCATTTGACGACTGAGCCAATGTGGAAGGCTCACTGAGCGTGATGCTTTCCAGAATACTGCCGTGTGATATCACGACGGCACAAGACGTTTTTTGCGGTGCTTGCTGTAAAGCAGGGAGTATCTGAGCTAGACCTGAAATCTCAGTCGTAAACTCCATCAGCTGCCGGGTCCTGGACTGGTCTCCCGGGTCCAATTGACACTGTTCAAGGTGGGTCTCAGTCCTAGGTGAATTCCACCACGCCATGTAAAACTAGACGGGTGAACTGGAAATGTAGATGGCCGAAGTCTCACGTATCGTTACTATTTCACACCCGCCTCACCATTGGAGAGAAAGACTGCTCGGACCTCACACTGTTGGTACATGTAGGCCTGCGCTGACTTCACAATACTGGCACATGGAAGACAGGGAGGCATACATTTCTCTTGATATTGCCGAAGCTTGCTTTGCGTTGATATTGCCTCCGGTGTCTGAATGTTTCTGCCCATGCTTTCCTGATACGGGCCCCGAGCTGGTGCCCAAACTTTTTTCTTTCTGATACTCTGGGAAGTGAACCACCAGGTCGAGGGGCTAAGCCGTTTTAAACACGCCTCTACCCATAGGGCTGCCAGGAAAACCAGAAAGACAATAGTTACCACTGGCAGAGGACGGCAAAAGAACACGTGAGTTCTGGAATCTAGACGCTCGTATGCTCAGCACAGATCATCCCAAAGTGCCTGGCGGTAGCAGATCATCCCAAAGTGCCTGGCGGTAGCAGAATTATCAAATAAAGTTCTCTGGTCGCCTCAGCGAGCTGGTTCAGAGTTCCCAAAAAAGGGTTACTTGCCGCGGACGCCCAACGGATGCTACAGCCAAACCGTCAAGCCCGAACATTGTATCCATGAGCTTAGTACACTTTCTGAATAGCACACGAAAAAATGTCCAAGGGACACATCTACGGATGCCAACGGCCAAATCACGTGAGAGCGCAGAACCGTGATCGCCCGACCCAGAAGCTCGATTAATATCGGACTCAATGAACTCGGGATGTTGCACCCAAAGACCGGTACATGGATACGCCCCCAAGTCTAGGCACACACCATCGCATCAACTGCCACGCATATTTGCCTGTTGAAAAACCCCGAGATCCCAAAAGCCATCTGTGTTTTATGCGGCATTTCCAACCAGAGGCTCGAATACAAGGCAACTCTAAAAGCACCGAACCCAGCAAGCCGCTGCGGAAACAGAAGCCTCCTCAAGAAGGCACGTGACCAGACGGGTCCAGTTGGCACCACCGCACGACCTCTGCCAAATGGCCCGAGTCGAAAAGAAACTGCAAGACAAGAGCCCGCGAGCCGTCTGACCGAAGAAACGCTTCCTCGAATGAACCCCGCCCGAATTCAGCGCCTCTGTACGACGCCAATACACGCCAGCTTCGGATGCAATATATAGCTTAGTGGCAAAAAAAAACCAGGGCTAGCGCACACCCAGACCTCCCGCGGCGAGCGCCATGCTGTGCCAACTTCATACCCCAAGTCGTCGCAAGAAGACAGAAAGCCCCATACTAGGACTCACAATTCGCCTTCTTTTGCCCGGAAAACCTGCCCTGGAACCTTTCCTCACCTTCTGTAACCACCCGTGCAACCTCTGCGCCGGTCTTGTCCCAAATCCCCGCGTTTCCCACGAAATATCCCGCCATGTCCGCGCCGACCGATGTGGAAATGAAGGATGCCTCCTTGGCGCCCAAAAAAGACGCCCCCGACGCCGCACAAACACCCTCCTTGACACAGGAAATCGAGCTCGCATTTGGCTCGTTGCACAAGGCCGCTGACAACTTTGACAACCGCTACGTGTCGAAAGTGTTCCGTGATTTGGGTGCGTTGAGACGCAAGATCGCCCAGAACCCCCAGGCATTAGCCGCGGTGGTGGAGAAAACGTATCCCAGCACGCACAAAAGCAAGGCGGTGTTGCAGGAGCCGCTTCCTGCGCCCAGCGCCGAAACGGCTGCCGTGGACGACCCGTTGAAGGAGCCGGTGTTGCCCGAGGTCGACGCGTACTTGCACTTGCTCGTGCAGATCTACCTCTTGGACACAGCGCAGATGGAGGCGATGGCCCGGTTCAACGGCCACGTGGTGGCGTTCTTAGCGGCACACGACCGCCGCACGCTCGACTTTCTCCAGGCGAAAATGTGGTTCTACGTGGCCCGCGCCGCAGAGTTGACCGGCAATTTGTTGGATGTGCGGCCTGCGCTCATGAGCGCGTTGCGCAGCGCTACGTTGCGCCACGATGACGAGACCACGGCGTCGGCGATCACGCTCTTGTTGCGCAACTACTTGCTTAGCCACGACATCAGCCAGGCGGCCAACTTATGCGATAAAGTCACGTTCCCCTCCAACGCCGGCAACGCGTTGGCCGCGCGCTATTACTACTACTTGGCGCGGATCCACGCGGTGCAGTTGGACTACTCGACTGCGCACGAGTGCGTGACTGCCGCGATGCGTAAGGCGCCGCAGACCACGTTGGCCACGGGCTTCGTCCAGGAGGCGACCAAGTTGAATGTGCTCGTGGAGTTGTTGATGGGCGACGTGCCAGCTTTGAGCGTATTCAAGGCCGCACCAGGCCGCTTGGAGCCGTATTTCCTCATCACAAAGGCCGTGCGGCTCGGCGACTTGCAGTACTTCGACGAGGTGTTGCGGGCGCACGAGCAGGTGTTCGTGGCCGACAACAACTACACGTTGGTGACGCGCTTGCATCAAAATGTAATCAAGACGGGCATCCGCATCCTCTCGTTGTCGTACTCGAAAATCTCGTTGAAGGATATCTGCATCAAGTTGCACCTCGACTCCGAGGAGGCTACGGAGTACATTGTTTCCAAGGCCATCCGCGACGGCGTGATCGAGGCCAGCGTCGACCACCAGCTCGGCCACATGAAGCTGAAGGAGTTGTTGGACGTGTACTCGACCAAGCAGCCGCAAGAGGACTTTGACCAGCGGATCCGCTTCTGCCTCTCGCTCCACACTGAGTCTGTCAAGGCAATGCGCTACCCCACGGACGACAGCAAAAATGACGTGAACCGGAAGCCCTTGGAGTGCTCGGAGGACGATATGGGCTTGTTGCAGGCCATCGAGGATGGCGACCTCGACGACTTCATGGACTGAGCGGCTCACTCGGGGCATGATCTTGGCTGATGGCCCTTGTGCTGGGTGGTGACTCAATTGCCGGGCCTTGGTTCGGCACCAGCGGGTTTCTGCCAGGCCGATGCGAGAACGGCGTGGCAGCCACTGGAGGAGCATGGTTGCGAAATGGACCACCGAGCGCCCAGCCCAGAGAGAGCACCCGGAAATAGAGCCACGCCAAATACAGCCCACCCGCCACGCAACGCGGCGATCCCGCCGTGTGCTATTTAGCACGTAGAAAGTATGGATCCCAGATGCTTGGGCGCGCCGCTCCAGCTGTTGCGCACCAACGCGGCTGCGCACCACCAGTCACCTCAGCTTCATTCACACTCCACTTAACAGCACTATATAAACAGCTTCACGCCCGTCCTAGCACCCCTGGCTCCGGCACGTTTTACGCAGCACAGACCCCCAAATACACTTCCCGCAGCATGGATTCCAAAACACCAGGAACGGCGCCTTTTCGCCTGCCTGCCGTGCCCTACCCAGACATCCGTATCCAAGCCGAGCACTCGCTTTTTGGAAGCGCCCAGGACCAGCACCTCCAGGACGAGGACGCGCTTTCCGTGGCAGAGCTCATCCCCCAGATCCTCCTTGAGCGGAAGTCGTTTCTCCACATTTCCGAGCTGCTGATTGCCGCGGAAATCGCGCAAGCACAGCTAGCCCAGCACGCCGCCATGGCCCCTGAAGCGCCGGGACCAAGCCCCAGTTCCGAGGCGCAATTGGCCGAGACTGCCGCCGAGTCCGCGGAATCTGCTGATGACGACGAGTCGGCGATCGAGCGGTTCCACAAACAGAAAGACGAGCTTTTGACCCATCTCGGCTCGGCGCTCAACGAGACGTCGCTCTCGTTGGATTTCGTTTCGCTCCTTATGTCCGCGGAGAAGCCAAGCCTCACAAGCTCGACGATCTCGCCGCATCTATTGAAGACGGCGCCGTTGGGCTCGCTCAGCGCGGACCGGCTCAGCCGCGGGCCGCCCGACGAGGCAGGGGGAGCCGCCGGCCAGAACAACTCGGGCCAAGACACCGGGGTCCCAAAGTGCCGCAAGCCGAGTCCGGAGTCCATTGGCATGGGCTGGAAGTACCAGGCGCTCCGCAGTGTCACGGGTCTCTTCCGCGAGGCGGCGCAGCAGCTCCGCGGCCAGGTGGCCGAGGAATCAAACTACTGGAGTCACATAAGCACGGTGGTGAGCCACGGTGAGGTGCTTTTCAAGTTGCGAGACCCTGTGGACAACAGCCGGGCGCTAGGCGTGCAGTACGGCTACGGCGACTCGGGGCTGACGTACCACGACAAGGGCGCAGCGGTGTTGCGCAAGTCCAGCCCAGCGGGCGACGTGGAGTTCTGTCCCATGGCACCTGGAAGCGCGGGCAAGCTCGGCGAGCCCATTGCTCGTAACAAGTACACGCGTGTACGCGTGTTGACAAAAGTGGACGACGACTACATGTTGACGGGCCAGCTGGCGGCACCGCGTGCGGAGCTCGACCATCAGCAGGGACCGCCGTTGCTCAATGCCATCGAGCGGGCCCGGTTCTTTATCTTTGAGGACGACTTGTTCTACCACTTGGTGCGCGAGGCCAAGCACTTGATCAGCTACAACGTGACGATTATCGCGGACAAGATCGTGGTGGACGCGGTGGACCAGATTCTCGAGTTTGAGAGCGCGGTCTACGAGGACGAAGAAGCCAGCGCCATGTGCCCGGACACGTCTGGCGAGCGCTCCAAGAACAACGGTCGCGCGCAGAGCATCCTTGTTTTCCTTAAGCTCATGCTCTGTGCCTTCTACCAGTACCGGTTGCGGTTGAAGCAGAAGATGCCCACGCTGCACATCAAGTGGAAGCAGGCCAACTCGCACCCCCTCTTGCTCCGGCCGTTGCTCGGCCACACGCGCCACCAGCTGAACTTCCGCCACGTGGCGGCTATCGTGGGCCGACTCTGCAGGGACCTCGATCCTGCCAAGGTCACGCACTCTATCACCGAGCGCATGTACGCCAACCTCGACGACACGCACGTGGAGAATGCATTCCAGAAGGCCGTGCAGAGACCCGTGTCCACCTTGACGTTGGTGCTCGAGCGCGTGGCGGCGCCACTGCTCTTGCAGGTAGTGCTCGACGTCTCAACCACGGAAATCTTTGTCGACTTAGTGGTGCGCTTGACGGTGTCCAAGTACAAGAGCAGGGCAGATCTCGACGCAAACCTCGACGGTAGCAACGTGCTTCTGCTCAAGTTCACGGATCTTGTGGACGTGGACGAGAGCTTAGAGTGGACCTTGTTGAACTACCTCGAGGATTTGGCCTGAGGGCGAGGGAAGGTGGGCTCTGCCAGCGCCATGGCTGGTTTTATGGGTTCATGTTGTGACTGTTGCCTGGCCAAGACTGGGTTCATTGCTCAGCCATAACTCGGTGTGGTGGTTAGCCATGACTAGGTCTTTTGTTGGGTTCTTCGCTATGTTCTTCCCGGGGTTTCACATGAAGCGCCATGATCGGGGCGCGACATTCCACAAATAAAATTTCATTGGGTCATACTGAAGCATACATGGTTCATTCTTTATTTACGCTGGGTTCTGTATGATTGGGCCATTACGGGGCATCAACGGGTCGCTCTATTCGGGTCCCCATCGTGCGCTTCATCCGCAGAAGATAAACCCCTATTCCGGTTCGCCATCACCGATCCTCGTTGCCAATGGGCATCACCTGGGCATCTGCCATCTCCCGCAACTCCGTACCGTGCGTCTCAAGGTACTCCTTGGCACGGTAGTACTTCTCGTCGCGCAAGTTGTTGAACACCAAGAAGTTCAACCAAATCTCCAAAAACAGGTAGCTGAACACCAAGTTGTTGGCCACAATGACATGGTCGCTGACCAAGCAGAACGAGCCGAGCACAAAGAAAAACAACAATCTCGTGGGCACCAACGTCTCGAAATACATCACGTTGTCCGCGAGCACGGGGACCAAGTCTCCGACAATCAGCAGCGCGATGACCACGGCCAACACGCCGAAAAGCGGGTTGTTGGGCGTCGCCTGTACAATGGGCAAGTTCATGGCCCGGCCCAAAAGCACCGTGATGTTGGCGTTGACCAAAACCAGCGGCTTTTTGAGCAAGAAGAAACACACGCACGTGAGACTGGCGAGGCGCAAGGAGAGCACGGTCTTGGCCGTGAGAAACTGCATTGTGGACGGCAATGGGGCAATACAAGCAGATAGAGTGAAACAAAGCGTGCGTCAGGCAGAAAAGGCTGCAAAAAACCCGGCTGTCACTTGTGGATTAGAACTGGGTCGAGGAAAGGCAGGTGTGAAGAAGTCGTTTGGCCAGGCACTGTGCACAGCGCCACTGGGCCATGAGCATCGGGCCTGAGACCCGCTCGGCATGGGGCCGCGCCCGCGCACCTGGCCCTAGAAGCTGCGAATGGCCTTCTGAACGATTTTATGGGAACAGACACGAATAGTTAGGGCTCTTTTAGCCTTTATAGTGTCTCTGGAGCAGTGGTTTTGTGTTGCTATGCACGAGTGGACATGTGAGCGTCCTTTGGTC
The DNA here is from genome assembly GCA_019285895.1 of Metschnikowia australis. NCBI lineage: Eukaryota > Fungi > Ascomycota > Pichiomycetes > Serinales > Metschnikowiaceae > Metschnikowia > Metschnikowia australis. The sequence continues at coordinate 127,944 of JAGSXI010000016.1, read as the reverse complement.
TTGTCTATGCATGAGTGGTGGGGCAATTTTCTTGCCGGGGTAAGTGCATACATACTCAGATCTGTTGCTGCAACGGAAAATTGTTTAGCTGCTGATATCTAGAAGAACAGAATCAGTTGCAGACTTTTTCTGCTTGTCCAAATCTGTCTATTGGCTTGCCAGGAGGCGCGGGTGGTGAGCCAGTGTCCGACAACAATATTGGGCCGATGGCGATAGTCAGAGAAACACACAAGGCCGGAAAGGAAGAAATCTATTGCTTTCAAACGAACGCGTGGATTTTGCAAACAGCATGAGTCTGGGAGCAGCCTCTGGAAACAAACCCAAACCATATGGACGGACCCGAGGCCCATACCCTGTAGTGGTGACCTGCTAGTCGGATTCCTGGAAGGGGGCGCATCGATATAAACAGCCCCGGGTTTAAGGGAAATGCCGGGATGATCAAAACATCGGCCCACTGCAATTTTGTCTATCCCACTGCAATTTTTCTATCTGCCAGATGATCACAAAAGACAGGCAGTTGTACAATATCTGCTTTCTTGGCCGCGGCCTGGGGCAATTTGCGAAGGTTGCACCCGCATTTTGCAGTCATTTCTCAGCCATCTTCCGAGCGCCGTTTTCAACACGGAGCACGCAACAAATTCGCTTCTTTTCATCATTCCACCAAAAAGAGAAAGAACACAAAGGCCGGAGCTCTCCAAAACAAGATTCTTAACCATGACCCGCTTTCCGTTTTTGTACCTTTTGTGTCTCCGTCTCGTCCCGTGGTGTGTCGCTGAAACCAGGACGTATCAGTTCACGCTAAGCGAGTCTTACATGGCACAAGACGGCACGTACAAAGCAATCAAAACCATCAATGGCTTGTCTCCCGGGCCAACCATCGAAGCGGACGAAAATGACTGGATCAGCGTGGAAGTCATCAATCATTTACAAGTGCCTGCAGCGGTCCACTTCCATGGCATTCTTCAAAGGGGCACTCCGTGGCTGGATGGCGTTCCTGGAATCACTCAGTACCCCATAGCCAGCGGCAACTCTTATACTTACTTTTTCCAGGCAAAGGACCAGAGCGGTGCCTTTTGGTATCACTCACATTACAGGGGCTATCTGTCAGATGGGCTCTATGGTATCATCTATATAAGACCCGCTGCCCACCGCCAGCGGCCGTATGCGCTAGTCACAAAGTCGGCCAGCGACCTACACGCCATTGAAGAGCTTGAGAAACAGCCGGCCAGTCTCATTGCCGACGACTCGTTCCACGTGTCGACCGACGCCTTGTTTCTTCGGATGTTTCAGCATGGAATCGATCCGCTTTGCATTCAAAGCATCGTGGTGAACGGCAAGGGCCGCGTCGTGTGCCACCGTGCCCGCCAGTTCCGGCGCTTGGCGTCCAAGAACCCCTTTCTCATGCAAATTCCGGAGTTTGACTCTCTCGGGTGTGTCAAGGACCCGTCTCTCCAGGTGTTTGACGGCTTGCCCATAGACCACGAGGGCCTTCACACCCCAGGGTTTTCGGGCCCGTGTCATGCCACCAGATCCCCAGTGCACGTGCACTATACAAACAACTCTCGATGGCAATATATCAACGTGTTGAACCCCGGTGGCCAGAACACGAAAGCTTTTTCCATCGACGACCACCCATTCTTCCTAGTGGCCGTGGACGGGGTCTTTGTGCGTCCCAAACAGTATCACTCGCTCTTCATACCCGTTGGCTCCAGATGCACAGTTCTAGTTGAGACAGACCCCGAGATACACGAGGATATTCTGAGGCCATTTGCCATTCGCTTTGCGGCGTCCCACACGCCACAGTATATCGAAGGCATAGCTCTCCTTTTCTACGGACATGCGAAAGAGGTGGATGCGGGCTTTGACTTGGATCAGGACTTCACTACCTATACCCACGGAACAAAGTACCAGGACTTGGACGGACAGCTTCTCTCAAGGACCGACATATCTGGATGGCTGCATGAGACCGAGCCCTTTGAGACCTCCAGCTTGTTGACCGCTGCTGGAGCCGCCGATGTGACCTACAACTTCTTTCTCCGCATGTTTGACACTGTGCAATTCACCATGTTTGCCAGCCGGGAACAGATCTCTCTGCACTTTGAAACCTCGAAGCCTTTACTCGATATCTGGTACGAGAGCCAGCTAGAAAAACTAGCCCCGGCAGACAAGAGCGCCATTTTGGACCCGCCGGTCCGCCTAGGCCAAACTGTGGATTTGATCATCAACAACAACAAGCACATCAATCACCCTGTCCATCTCCACGGGCATTACGTACATCTTTTGAGCTATAGCGTTCACGAAAACTTCCCCTTCTCGACGCTCACGGACGCAATCGAGGGGAACTGCTCCACGCTCAATGTGAAAAACCCCCCGCTTTTGGACGTAGTATTGATACCGGTGGGGGGCCATGCGGTAGTGAGATTTGTGGCCGATAATCCAGGTATATGGTTACTTCATTGCCACAATATCGGACACCTTATGGGCGGTATGGGTGCTATTTTATTGGAGGCTCTAGAAGACATGCCTCAAATCCCTTCTTCGGCGGGTTAGTTCAGACACTTTATGTGCTATGGCTGATGATGGGAATTCTTTTGGCTGCAATTCAATAGCCAGGCTCTCGATTCCAACAACGAGAGGCGGATGACGAGCCATTATGATCTGAATTTCAAATCCATTTCCCAGTTACCCCTGTTTCCATCTCGTCTCACCATTCCAACTCACCATTATTCGAGGTGTGGATTTGAGCCATCATTCGAGGTGTGGGTTTGAGCCATCATTTGAGGTGTGGGTTCGAGCCACAAAACACATGACGCGGAACCACTATAGATCTGCAAGTATTCATTCCGAATGCACATTTAATTTCCGGAAAAGATGTTGCCAGCCGCAGCGATGAAGGAACCGAAACCGGCGAGAGTTCTATACCCGCGTAAGCGCATACCCTCTTAGTGGTCTCGGTTCTCACTGGTGCCAAAGTCCTTTTTTTGTCCAGTTACTTTGAGATTGCTACGTCTAAAGCCTGCTTACACCGCCTTACACTTGCAACGTGCAGCCATTGAAGAAAAAAATGGAAAACTCGAAACCCTGCGTGTTTGTCTCTGGAGCCAGTGGTTTCATTGCTCAGCATATCGTCAAGCTTCTTCTTGAAAAACGTTATGCTGTGGTGGGCAGTGTGAGGTCCAAAGCAAAAGGAGAAAGACTCGCAGGCTTGTTCAAATCTGCGGCCTTTCGATACTGCGTGGTTCCAGACATTGAGCCTGCTGGTGCATTTGACGAGGCCGTGAAAAGCCACCCGGAAGTGATCGCTTTTTTTCATACGGCATCCCCGTTCCATTACAACGTTACTGATATCGAGCAAGAGTTGCTTTTGCCTGCAGTAAATGGCACCAAAAATGTCTTGAGTGCCATCAAAAAATACGGGCCCCAGATAGAGCATGTTGTGGTCACATCTTCCTACGTTGCTATGTGGGATGTGGAGAAATTCTATGATCCAAGCCACAGAGAAGATGAGGAGCTGTGGAATCCAATCACGTGGTCAGAAGCAAAGGCCAATGCACAGCAAGGATACTATGGCTCCAAGAAATTTGCAGAGAAAGCTGTGTGGGACTTTGTCGAGACGCAGAGCCCAACATTCACCTTGAACTACGTGAATCCCGTTTTGGTCTTTGGGCCCCAGGCTTTTGATGCAGAAGTGACCCCTGAGCTCAACACTTCGTCGGAGATTATCAATGGTTTGTTGAAGTTGGGTCCGGAGTCGCAACTTCCTGAAACGGCAAGCGTGTTTGTGGATGTGAGAGATGTTGCTCGAGCCCATCTAGTTGCTCTTGAAACCAGGATTCCCAATGCGCGGTTACTTCTATACGCGTCTAAGTTTACAGCCCAAGGAATCATGGACATCATCAAGCAGACAGTAGACTTGCTGATGGAGTCCTTGCCCATCGGCAACCCCGGAACCGGGCCCTGCGGCGAGGCAAAGATCTGTGACATTGACAACAGCAAAACAAGGGCAATTCTCGGATTTCCGTTGACCGAATTGAGAACTTCGGTGGTGGACACGGTGGCCCAGATTGTGAGAGCAGGACATGCACTTGGAAGTACGTGAAGTTACCGGGTAAATATCAATGCTGGAAATCACATCTGCTTCAGGCTCTCACATTCTGTAGCAAGTACGCTCACAGGCATGGTTCCTTGGAGGACGACGGTTGATACATACTAATTTGGACAAGCCTCAGGTTGCATTCCCAACTGTCATCTATGCCACCTGGATTAATTACATACAATGGCTTGTCGGTACAGTGTACATGGGGCAGGCAGAGATGAGAAAAGTACACGCTACCTCCAATCAGCAAGACTTTCCCATGAAGCAAAAAACAAGACACATTGATTTCACGGCAAAAGAACAAGCAATTGATACCACGGCAAAAGAACCCTTGGCACCTTTGGGCCGGATTCACTCAGACAACTGTATCTCGCGACGAGAACATGGCTACTATGCAGGCGCGCGCAGTTGGGGCCACGTCAATTCTAATAAGCCGGAGCACACCCGCCATCATATCAACTACATCAAAACACGTGAGCTCAAGATGAAGTTTTCGCTGACGCTTACGCTCCTGGCCATTTCGCTTGTGTCTACTGCCGCTGCATACGCAGTCACAGGCGGCTCCGTCTTTGTGAACCGAGCCCCGTTTCTTGAAATCGACCCAACCTCTACGGACACTCATAGGGTCACGTTGAACTCCGCCAAGGACATCGTATCGTTTTCTTTAGCTGTCCAGGGAGACCACCAGCCCCATCAATTGATGTATTTGCTTTCGGACAACAATGGGTTGGACCACGCGGTTTTTGCCGTGTACAAAGACGGCCAAGCAGTGGCAGACATTTCTGCGAACAAGGTGCCCACAGCCTTGAAGAAAAGCGACCGTATTTTCGTGTCACTCATTGCTGCGGATGCGCGCGAGGAGGAAGCCAATGTCAATTTCCCCGTGCTTGAATTGATTCCCAGCGAAACGCTCCAGCAGTCCGTCGGTGCCGAGGGCCCGGTTCGTTTGGGGGCACAGCCTGAAATCCACCACATTTTCAACACAGAGGAGCCCACCGTCAATGGGGCTCTTCCCGCTATTTTCAGCGCTTTTGCTGTGGCGCTCTTTGTATTCTTGCTTTCCACGTGGACGAAAGTCTTGGGAGCCGAGCTTTTTGTTGGATCCCAAGGAGCCACATGGAACGCCGCCTTGTTAGCCACCCTTGCAAGTTTCGAGTACACGTTCCTCAAATACTACATTGGCGCATCGATTTTCACCACGGTCTTCCACTCGATGGTTTTGACAGCGCCCGTTCTTTTCTTTGGTTCTCGAGCCTTGAAGTCTTTAGGAAAAGCACGCGTGGAAGGAAAGGCGTGATTGAAGGAGATATGCACGTGTTTAGTTTATGGTGGCTGTGGGCAATAGTGTAGGGCCATAAAAATGAATGAAAAATACTAACTCTGCGTGAACCCAGTCGTTATTTGCTGTTGAATCGTGCTGGTGTAGGGGATTGACCACGACATCGAAAAGAGGTACAGTATACGGTATTTTGGGAAGAATCTAGTTGGCCTAAAAAAACCGGACCGCTATGTAAAGTCGTTGTGGGCCACGGTCAGCAAGTGCCATAAATGAGGCCAGATTGACTGCCAGCTCAAGATTCATCGAGGCGCCATCTGTATCACCGTTACCGTTCCTTTTTTGTGCCGAGAAACGTCATTCTGATGCGTCCATTCAGTGGGTAAACGATATTTTCGGCACGCGTAGGCTGGAAAATGGATCCTGGGCTGGGATCAGCTGACAGCGCCAGAAATACCAAGGACGTTCCAGTCGTGAGAACAAAGCTCCATATAGCTCTTTCTGCCCCGAAGCAATTGTCAAGAAATGTACATAAATCTGCGTGGGCGAGGGATCATAATCTTATACGGCTTCCTGGTGGCCAGTAGCAACCTGCGCGGAACAACAAGCCAAATTTCACAATACCCCGATGATCAATCAGCACGAGGTATGATTGAAGCTCTAGATTCTTCCAAGTCACGCTAGACTCGGCCGATTCTTTTTCCAGCACGCCCTGCAACCCTGCACGAAGCCCACACTTCATACTCGGCCACATAAGTATTCAGCCACATGGGCATCCAGGCAGATCCATAGACAACTTGAAGGCGCTTAACTTGCCTCTTTGTACCTTAATAACCATGACACTAACAGCAACCATGTCACTAACGGCAACCATGTCACTAACAGCAACCATGACACTAACAGCTTAACTTCTCAGCCACGGCTTTGTAGGAACACGGTAAAAGACAATCCTGTTCACTGCACACGGAGGCAAACAAGAATTCGAGCCATTCAACTCCAGTAGCAATGGACTTCCAGCTGAATGGAGATCTGCAATTATGGCTCGTCCACGAACGAATTCTCAAGCCAGCGAAAATTGAAGAACGAAAAGTTGCCCTCTTCGTCTCTAAGCCCTTTGTCCATGGAATTGGCAGCCACAACCTTTCCTTTAATGAGCCCCATGGGAAGCCAGGAGTACGAGCGCAGGTCTAGCGAGTGGCTCAAGTTGTCGCCAGTGACCCACACGTGACCTTGCGGCACCTCCACGTATTTGTTGAAGCCGTCGTTTTGCGCCGCTGTGTTTGGACCGTTGGTCAACATCGACGAGCTGGATGGATCCACTAGGATCATGTCGCCGGGCATCCCGGAGATGCGCTTGCAGATCCGGTGATCGGGATCCAGCGGCTTGGTGGCCACCACAATATCGCCCATTTCAAGCCCCCGGCCCAATCGGTGTGTTTTCAATGCGTGCACGAAATCCCGCTTGGCCTGGATTGTGGTAAGCATCAGCTCGCCTCTTGTTTCCGTGAACTCGTAGAAATACTCGTTGACAAAATGAGCGGCACATCCCGCACGGATGGTCCACGAGAATATACTGCCTGCAAATCGGGCGGCTTCTTTCATGGCAGTCCAGGTGAGATTTGTTGTGCCAATGGACCTTTTCCTGAACCTTTTTGAGGAAAAGTGGGTGCTTTGGTTGGAGATAGAAGCACACGCTGTGCAGAAGGAGAGTCGTGCAAAATTCAGGAATTCCAAATGACCGGATACAACGCTGCGGATTCAGGCTCGTAGTCTGTTTCGAGTCTGTTTCAAGTCGGTTTCAAGTCGGTTTCAAGTCGGTTTCAAGTCGGTTTCAAGTCGGTTTCAAGTCGGTTTCAAGTTCGAGTCGGTTTCGGGCCTATTTCCAGTCTGTTTGTCGTCCGTGTCTACTCTGTTTCTAGAACCTAAGGTCACTGATTGCATCAATGCGTTGCGAGACTCCACAAGCCCACGAACAGGAGTGCAGATAAGCTGATAGTGCTAGTATCAGAAAGACCATTCATTGGAAGCCCAAAATAAAATGGGATCTTAGAATTAATTCATGACCTAAACACTTTGAAGTTATGACTTTATCAGAGGCATTCCAGCCCTACGATTTTCAAATTCGAGCAGCCGGCACACCATCCTCCATTCTATAGTGCGCAATGAACCGGAAGAAATTTGAGTGTCTCCATGCCGTCATTGATGCAGCCAAGCTCACCACCAACAAGCCCTGGAGTTACAATCACATTCACTACAGCTTCCGCCCGTTTCTGTATCCAATATATTTATTACTCCTTATTCGCTTAGTACACGAAACCCAAAATCTTACCCGACACGTGCTTTCTTCTGGCCTCCTCGTGGTCCATGATACCGGCAGAGGTGGTCAAGATCACGAAACCGAATTGTCTGGCAGGCAACAAGTTGTCGGTCCATCTCTCGATGTCGCCGATCTTCACGTTGAATCTTGGCGAGATGACACCACACTTGTTCAATCTACCCGTCAACTGCACAACGATCTTGCCGGATCTGTGGTCATCGACGTACTCGAACTCACCAATGTAGCCTGTAATGTTAGTATACTGATGAACACTATATGTTCTTGGGACTGGGCTGCGGTATCACAATTGACACACTGCTGCATTGATTTGAAAAGACCCGCACTGACAAAATGTCGAGGGAAAGAAAACGGTTGGAGGGACAGACGACCTGAAACCGTGTAAGAAGCATTCCCTCTTTGATCTCCCGAAAAATTAAAAGACAGAAAGGGACTGAACACCGATCATTCCATCCAGTTATCATTTCGGGGTTTGGAGATGTGTAAGAGTATGTGTTGCGTCTGTGCGAGTCCTTCCACGAAAATGAATGGCAGTGCATCGATGAGACCTTTGGCCAGAATTCCAGTTGAGGTGAGAAAACATACCGTGCTTTTGCATGACTTGCAAAAATTTGATGATAACCTTGGACGAAGGTCTGATCATGACCTGTCTCTTGCCGGTCTTCTCGGCGTTGTTGATAGCGTTCAAGGCGTCGGCCAAAACAGAAGTTCTCGTCATTTCTAAAAGGCAAGTTAGTACAAAAATACACAACCATGCAAAACAACAGAGCAGCATGAGTGTCCTTGTGGGGATTCATGGAGCAGACGCCCACGTCCCAATTTCTGGGAAATGAAGCGCTTAAAAGAATAGCATGAGGTGTCCAGGTGTCTCTATTGTGGAAACTTCATAGTAGGAGGCAGTTGTCGAACTGGCCAGGCCCCATGTCTAATTTTCCAGCAAAGACCCCTAGATTCTCACACTACCGTTTTGCTGATTGTGCGTATGGACGTCGAGGGCCACTGTCGCTGATCTGGGTTCAAGAAGAAATCAGGCACATACTATGTGTGATTCGTAGGAAGAAAGATGGAGGAGTGGAAAAAATTCTCGCTTTTTTTCATCCTCAAGCATCACAGTGTGTATATGCAGTAGCGCGATCTCGCCTTCTCGTGCACACCCGTGCACCTACACTAATGCGAGGCCCGGCTCAGGCCTGCGAACCCGAGCCCTAATATTCAATATATGGCTGGCACTTTGTTATTCAGCTTGTAACCATGCGAATTTTCAGGCCTCGGAATTCAGTCTTAGTGAGACACCAGGCCGGTTTACTGGTGTCCCGTGCTTTTGCATCGTATCTGAGGAAGTTCCAAAAGAGCAAACCCGACCCTGGTGTTCCTGATGAGTCTGATGGAGACAAGCAGCATAAGAAAGTCGCCCCGACAAACAGCCATTCTGCCCAGAACGAATTGTTCCAAGTCAATCTGCTGTCATCACGGTCTGCGCCTGCCAGCATGGATGCGGGAATCGCCAAATTGATGAAGAAAGACGTGAAGCCGTATTTGCCCAAAACCAAGCACCAGCGGCTCTCGCATGAGTACCCTGGATTGCCCAACGAGGACGACTTCACCAAACACACCGACAAGATCAAGAAGCAGAAGAAAATCAGCCGCTGGTCCCTGGTTTTGCCCAAAATCGCAGTGTTTGGCGCCGTCATATGGGGCGCCTATGTAGTGAAGGTATGGTTCTATTCTTCGGACGACGATGCCGACAGCACCGAGCTCATAGACCCGGACCATTTCCACAAATTCGTCGTGACACACAAGCACCAGATCGACAAGGACCACTTCCTTGTGGAGGTACGGCCCAAGTACAACAACTGGCAGTACAGTTATTATGCACATTACGCCAACAAGTCGATCTGGAACGGCGACAAGATGTGGTCGGTGGAAGTCAAGCAGCCGGACATCCTGGTGGTGCGTTCATACACGCCTCTCCCGCTTTATTTCATGAAGTCCGAGAACACCCACGCAGGCAAAAAAGAGCCTCTTTTGCGGGTTGTTGACAACGACTGCGAGGACCATGATAAGGGCGGCGTCATGACCTTCTACATCAAACGGTATGCCGACGGCGAGGTGTCACGGTATATTGTGGACAAAACCGTAGGCGACGAGCTCGAGTTGCGGGGCCCTCATGTGGAGTACAAGTTCCCACACCATCCCCTCAATGCGCTCCATGAGCGGCCTCTTTTCCGGGACCTACCCTCCAAAGTTGAAGCAGAAACACACTTGGAAAGTCTCAAACAGGAGCACGGAGTGCCGGACTACGATACCCTTGATTTTTTCGCTGCAGGCACGGGCGTGGCGCCCATTCTCCAGGTACTCTTTTCTCGCAATCCGTACCGGGGCTTCGTCAACGTGCACTACTCGGCCCGTTCCGAAACAGAGCTTGCGCCGTTGCAGCGGTTCTTGTTTTTCTTGGAGAAGTTGGATCGGATCAAGTTGATCAGCCACTACGACTCCGTGCCGCCCCTGAGACTCACGGCCGCGGATATCAAGGCACACCAGAAGCGCAACTACATCAGCGATATGCGCAAGGAATCCGAGACGGCATTAGCCGCCGGCTCCGAGAAAGAGAGCCTCAGAATGCGGATGGCGCTCTTGGAGGGAGAAGCGGCCGGAGACACCAACAATGCTCCACAGCCAGTGGACCGAAGTCCGTGGTACGAGAATGCTTTGCAGCAGGCACGTGCCACGGCGTTGCAGCCGAAACTGGACGCCGCCTTGGCCCTTGTTTGTGGTCCTGACGGCTTTGTGGACTACGTGGCCGGCGGCAAAGATTTGGTTTCCGGCGACCAAGGCCCGGTCCGGGGACTATTGGGTGCAAATGGCTGGGACGGGACCAACGTGTATAAGTTGTGAGACGCGTGTATATAGAGCAGCAACACGGACCTGGATGTCGGCCGGGGGATCTTGCATCTGTTTGATGTGGAGAAGTGGGACGCGGATATATTTATCATTGGGGTCCTAGATCGGGCCACCATGAGTATACTGTCAAACAGTTCGAGAATACGCGGCTCCATCATTAATTGCATAGCAATGCCGAACACACTTTCTTGGTGCACCCGACCCGAGCCGGGGCGAACACTTCAGTTTTGTTTTCCTTCAAACCCTTTCTCTTTTTCTGTGTTTTTTTTCCGTTCCTTTCGCTGGATTTCCGGGTTTAGTATCATATCTGGATGCTCCTCCATCCGGGCCTGTCAAAGCTCCATGCGCTTACAGGCCGGGCCGCGCTTTTCGCCTGCCATCCCAGGCCCACCGAGTATGTCGCGTCTTGAAACGACAACCGCCCTCCTGAAACAACCACTGCCATCCTGAAACACCAAATGGAGTCGGACCTCACCCGCCAAGTGCTGCTGGAAATCTTTCTCCGAGTCAAGCCTTACTGCCTTGAAGTAGCCGGTCTCGCACAGCAGCCGTCTCTTGGTCACGGGGATGCCTTGACTCATGCGCTACGGCAGATCTCAACGAGCCTCTCCTCGCACTATGAGAGCCGATGTGGGCCATCACAAAGCGGTCATTTGCCCACATACATACTATCGACCAAACTAGCGGACTACGTTTTTTTCCCTCTTTCCAATCTCCTAAAACACCCCCTGCTTCCGGAGCCGGTGGTGCTGTATATCTTGGAAATCTTGGCGTTTCTCACCGAGCACTCCTGGGGCCATGATCTCGACGTTGTCTTGCTCGAGCAGCTCTTCACCCTTTGTGTTTTTCTTGCGGGCGGCGAGTCCATAAATAAAGCACGTGCCTCTGCTCTTTCGGGAAAGTCCCCAGCTTTTGTGGCGGCCGCGGCCTCTTTGCTAGTGGCGCTTTTCAAGTGCGTGCCCAGGGACTTCTACTCACAATCAGAGGGATTGCCAAAACGACTTTCTCTTTTGGGTGACTCCATCACTATTCTTTTGGATGTGTTGGACATGTGCGGACCCAAATCCGGGGCGCAGGCGAGCTCCATCTTGCGGACTTTGGCTGGCCTTTTCGCCACGAGAATCACCCCCGAACAGGCCTCGTATGTCTTTCCCGGGGTGGTATCCAAGGTGGTCAACTTTCACTCCCGATCGAAAAACTTGCCGTCCGATGCCTTGCTTGCCGTTTTGGACCTTCTCCGGGCGCTCATAGTCAATGTGTTTTCTGACAAATCACTCGACATCTTTATTTCGGACGAATCCGCCACACCAAACGACTTGCTGGGTCTCCCTGACTTGCTTGCACGCGATGACACCGAGGCGATTTTGGAAGACTTTCCAGTGAAAGTAATTCTACACAATACGATTAACAAACACCGAACCAGCGCATGGCTAACCGCCACGTCGAAGCAGCTCAAAATCTCGATATCGGTATTCATGAGAAACCTCATCCTCAGCCCAGGTTCCAGGACCAGAATCGTGTCGAATCCTCTCTTGGTCGACGGAATCTTCTTGTTTGTATCCGAAATCATGCGCAGCTGCTTCAAAGCTTTATTTCGGGAAGTGATTCCAAGCACGCTTGATATTCTTTCGGCTCTATTCTACGTCTTGAGTGCCGACCTGCTGGACTACACACAGCATGGCTTTTTCCGGAAAACTGAGGCTGTCTACCTCATGCTCGGCCGCTCCGACTTGCGCTTGTTGTCAAAACAATTACATGCAAAGACACTGAACTTGGTCTTTACTCAATTGCCGCAAATTTTGTTTTCTGCCAGCGAGGACAAAATCTGTCTCTGCATATCGGCGTTAAAAGTCCACTTATACGTCACCGCAGCTCTCGACAGTGCTTTGCTCGCAAGTCCGGACAAACTCAACCAGCTCAGTGCAGCCATTTTGGAAACTCTATCTACGACCATGGCCCAAAACATCAATCGGACTGAGACACACTCGTATGATGGCGCAGGCAAGAAACGGCTACTTGAATTTCTAGGCGGCCAGAGCCCATTGGAAAGATCTGGCAATGCATTAGATGAGATTGAGCTTCCGTCGCACATCGATGCAAAACATCTCGCCATCATCAAGAAAAAGAAAGACTCACTTGTGCCTGTGCCGAAAACAAGTCTCATGAAGCGATTGGACCTCAATCTCGATAGTCATGAAACCACGGTGCAGTTTTTTGGCGCCGCGTACTCCAAAAAATCAGAGAATACTATCCGAAGTCTTGCAGCCTTCCTTGGTGATCACTGCCGTGCGAATACAGAAGTCATAGTAGCGTCGCTAGTGGGAAATTTAGACCCCTCCACTGACGCAGTAAACGCTCTTACCGACCGCATGGTGACGCTATGGTTAGCCAACTCGCTCTACAGAAGCCCGCCTGGCGCTCTGGGTTCTGCGGACAACTTTGACATTGATGATTTTCTAGAATTCAATGAAGATTCCGAAGACGAGCACAGTGCCGCTAGTGTTGACGAGGAAACAAGCTATCTACTTTTGCAAACAGCGCAGGATGTGCTTGAAGACACAAAAGTGGTTCTTAGCAATGCAGACTTAGATCCACGGAGCAAGGAATACAAGGCTTGTGAAATGACGTATTCGGTTGCGCTCGAGACCATCGGGCTTCTCGCAAGCCGTTTGAGGAAGGCTGATTTTCAGGCTGATGTGCTCATGGATTATTTATATCCGCTTTTTGAAGCACTCACATATACACCCGACAGCCCGGTTCATGTCCAAGCAAAGATTGCTTTGAGCCAAATTGTGGACCTGCATTACGGTGGCTCCTTGGAGCAGCTTGTGGGTGACAATGCTGACTATCTTATAGATTCACTAAGTATGAATCTCCTGGTTTCTAGTGGGCTCACGCCCTCGCTACCGGGTATTCTTCTTGTCGTGATCCGAATCAGCGGTGTGGACTTATTATTGCTGAATCAGCTTCAGGACATTCTCAGCGAGATATTCATTGTCGTTGACTCTTTCCATGGCTACTCCTCGCTTGTGGAAAACTTTTTTCATGTTTTCCAAGAAATTGTGCTGAAAGTCATGGAATTGTACGGATCACAGTTGTCAGAAAACACCAAGCTTCTCTTGGGCCGAAAAGGCTCACCTTATAAGCCGTGGGGATTGACTAGCAGGAGAGATATGCTCGGGCTTCTTGACGAAGCCAATAAATTGGTGGACCCATTTGCTGACTACGATCCTGAAAAGGAATATTTCCAACGAAAACCCGGTGTGCCCTTTGGAGACCAAATGAGCGATTCTGATGACGAGGATGGAGAAGATGCCTCAGAAGAGCTCCTGCAAGACTTGCCAGAACCATGGCCTTCTCCGGTGCCAAAAAATATTTACACATCCGTGCAACAACTATTCACATACGGGCTTCAACTTTTGTCCCACCCTTCCATCAAGTTGCGGATCCAAATTTTGTGTACCCTCAAAGATGCATATGTGATAATGAGCTCCAGCCACACAATTTTGATGCCCATTCTTGCTCAATATTGGCCGCTTCTTCTTGTCATGAGCACGGGTGCATCGAACTTATCTGAGGATATCCAAGACACGAGACTGCCACAAACCGAACAGCTTATTGCTCCCACCTTGGAGCTTATGCTCGTTATACTTGATGAGGATGAAAAGCACGAAAAATTCATGTCAAGTCGGTTCCTCGACATGTGGGAGTTCATGAAAAGAAAGTCGCCTGTGATATCTAAAATCTTGAATTCAAAAAGCTCTCCAACCAAAGGGGCTATTGTTGCAAAAGCTGCATCCTCGTGCATTCCAATCCTTTATTCGCGTCTATTGATCAAGGGTATCGCGATTTACGAGAAAACCGTGCCAGATTTGGTAGTACACGAGATGCTTAGGGTGTGTTATGCCTTGGGTATTGATCCATCTGTGCACCTTGGGAGAGATGTGCGCAACCATTTATGGGTCTTGTCTCATTTGACATGAAGTTCTTGTGACTGGAGAGTTCGGATTGTGAGGATCCTTGAAGGGAATATGATGGTCGATTTTTAAGGGCTTATTTTAGAAACGCGGTGTTCGCCTTGCCTATTTTACTGACCGCTCACAGTCACTTGACGGTCTGTCATATTTGAGCTAATTTTTTGGGGTTGCTTTTGGAAGTAGAGCTTCGGTTTGAGGACCGTGCTCGTCTCATTTCGAGTCACAGGCTCGACGAAGAATGTGTATTTCTAAGGATATCGAAAGTTCCACTTTGGCTGCTTCTTACTGCTTTCTGGGGGTATATTCACAGCTTGCATATGGAGACCACTTTGCTCAATTGAAGTGAAGAAATTCGAAACGTTTGAAAAAGATACATGCTAGAACCGGCCTTTGAAAATCATTCTTTGAGTGACCCCAGTAAGAAATTGGTGGAAGATCTAGACCTGAGCTTTGAAAATGCTTCCACGCTTTCTTTTGTCCAAACATCTAGACCCTATACCTAGTAATTCATCCCATTCTTCTTTCACACCATACAATATTCCTTGATTTAGCTTTAATCGGGAAAGGACTGCGAGGTAATTCTCCAATATATATGTGCTTTGCACCAACTTCTGGGTTATTGATAGGTTATTCAAACTTATTGAAAAGTTGTGTTGTGTTTTCTCTTTGCTGAGCAACTATTGCGTTTTACAATAAAACGTTCGAAATTAAATATTAAACAGTAAAATAAATCTTTGTGGGAATGCATGTATGTCCTGCGATTTCCGGCAGCTGCCGTCGAAGTGATACAGATCATCATTTGAACGGTAGTAAGGACTAACAAACATGCCATTAATTTCGATGGGTTGTGAATCTCTTTCTGAAATAAGGTCCTTTCGAAAAGCGCGTAGCTGGATGATGCCAAATATTATTGCTGAACGGAGAGGACCTTCTGTCTATTTCGACGACGTCGACGTCCACTTCCAAGGCAAGGCCAGTGCTGAAGCTGCTTTAAGAACAGGAACGATAATGCAGTATGGAAAGTGTGAAATATTCTCTGTTTATTGTCTCAATATGCACGATGCATCTCTTGACGTGCTTAATATTTAGTTCATGAATGGAGGCGCCTCCAGGCTGAGATATAATGCATGCTTCAGATTTCTGGAAGAGCTTCGCCTTAAATTATCCCAGAGGATTCCACGGCAAGACATGCCTACGAAGTCAACACGACAACTGAGGTGCTGTCGGAAAGCGCAATGTCATCACGGTAACTTCGGACTGTTTACTCGTCGATAGCCATTTCGTCAGAGTCACCGGGGGCATTATCATCGGTGCCTATAAGGTCCAGCAACCCGGCCTTTTTAATACTAGCATTGGCCATACTCTGGAAAGGTAGCGTGGCCTGGCCCTTATCCAACGCGGGCTTGATCTTTTCGGATTCAGCCGCAGATCCTGCCAGCGGCTTTGTGTCATCGGCCAACGGACCAGTTTCTCCTAAAAGTGAACCGTAGCTTTTGCGATCCTCCTCAGAAACATTGATGCGTTTTTCCTTCAATGCTTTCTCGACCGGCTGTGTCTTTGGAATCGTATCGCTCAAGAAGTAAAGGGATTCTTGTGAGCTCACGGCTGCACTCAAGTCGCGATACTGGATCTTTTTCCGTTTTTCTGCTTTGGCGTTCATGGACGCCTGTTCCACGAGATACTGTACGAATAATTCTGTAGCTGCGCCGGTGGCATGGACTGCACTGGCCGAAGCCCCGGCGTATTCCGGGTCCATCTTGAATATCTTCTTGATTTTCGAAAGTGGGAGCGACATGACTGCCTCCTCGTCAACAGCAATTGATTCGATGTTCTCACTGGTCGTGTTGGCAGCAGACATACTGTACGATCCGATTCTTCCGAGTTCGCAGGGGAGTTCTGTTTTTTGACTGAACCGAGGATTTCAGGCCAGCGCTGTTTCGTACTGGGGATTTTCTTTGGATTTGCCGGTCAACTTTCCGAACGCCTTGAGTTGAATATCTCGTCACCCTGGAGTTTGACAGCCTTTCAAGATGCGATTTGCAAGAGCGCGCAGAGAAGCCAGCTGCGGTCGACAAGTTATAATTGAACCTATTTTAAAATAAAACAAAGATTCACTTTCATTAAACTTAACATAACTACTAAAGCTAGGCCTAGACTACTCAACCCTGTACAAATATGTAGGATATTTTGACATTTCACACAACCTTTAAAGACTACCTCGTTGGATAGCCCTACTGTGTTTAGACCCTTATGTAATAATGTTAATAACATTATTAAATCACACATTGAGAATATATTAATAATTATAAATATAATGATAAATCTATTAATAACTAATTATCCACATCGTAATAACACCCCCTTATGAGATAGGGGTTATAAGAGGGGCCATTATAACTAATGATCAGTAATTTATAACCTTTTCAAAAGGTAGCGGTGATGGTATATGCCCTGCCATAGTTGCATCCTAGTTCAAAGTAGGGATTTCTAGCCATCGAAGGGGTTTTCCTTCCCTTTGTTGATTTTTGAAGAGGCACTGAAAAGAGTGTTTTCCTTTTGTGTTTGTGGGTGAAATAAGAGGTCAAAAATTTGAGAGTTCAGGCCATTTGGAATTACCATCCAATTCACGCAAAACATAAGGGTTTTAAACAAAAGATTGGGTTCAAACAAAAGGCAAGGGCTTGGAAAAATATAGAGATTAAACAAAAGGCCGGGGTTCAAAAAAGAGCAGGATTTAAACAAAACCAAAAGTCTTTTTTGAACACCACGAAATAAGCACGATTATTAACTGCCAATGTTTCAGACGAAAAGGAACAACATTGAAAGAAAGCCAGGATTTCCGGGCCTCTTTCCCTCCCGGCCTGCCCCTCTATGAACAATACAATGCCAGAACCCACACGCAGATCCTAGACAATCGCCCTGTAACAAGATGCCAAGAATCGCATCTATTTTCAGATCTAGGCACCCATCCCAAAAGCCTCCCCGAAACTAATAGCATAAGTTAGTCTTCAGAAGATGAAGGCTCATTCCAACCAAGAGCCCCGAAAACTACAGCAAAACCAAAACCCATCACGTTCTCATTATCTATATACATTGTGCCCGACCTATTGGCTGACCGTGTTCTCCGCCTGCTCTGCAGCGACGATGTCCGGGTGCACGTGCTCCTCCAAGAACTGTGTTTTTTCCAAATCACGGTCGTTGTAGTTTTCGCCGAATTCAATGAAGTCCTTGATGTTGTGCCACGCGAGTTGGGGGTCCTTGAACCCATCGGTGTACCCGCTGAAAGTCTGTAACACTTGGGGGACTTTGGGAGAAACCAAGGCCTTGAGATTCGACGAGTTGAGCTCTGTAGGAACGACGTATGTTCTAACCTTTTTCCAGTTCATAATATAGACACCCATGGAGTTAAGCTTACCGTAGCCGGTAGAGCCGGTACCCTTGTAGTAATGCTTGTTACCTTGTTTTCCAGTCAACGGGTGTCTTTTGGACCCTCTTTTGGTCATTCCGTACCAGATCTGCCCATCTTTAAAAGTTTGCCATGGGCGCTTAAGATTGCTTGCCACCGACTGCTGGAAGCTGACAACCGAAGAAGCTCTCATTTCTGTGTAGTTTCGATAGGGCTTGGAGTCTGAGTTGATGTGCGATTTTTTTTCCAGGACGGTTCGGTGGTATGTGCAGGAACACGGCGTGGTTCGGGTCAAGCCAGAGGTCCGCAAACTGTGAGAACGGGGTTTGGGCTGGGACGGGAGGAATTCCAGCTTCCTTGTGCATGCCGAAAGTATATAGAGCGTGTTGTGGCTGGGGACTAGATTGTATGAAAACAATACAAACCCTATATGCAGGTCGGCGGATATCTGGAAGTTCGGGGCCAGCGCCGTATTTTGGGGCATGTGTATTGGAAGTTCCGGGGTATTCGAGACGTGATCACGCGAGATGAAAAGTGGGTCAGCAAAAGAGCTTTGATATCGAAAATTGTGCTCAGGCTTAGCTTTGAGATCATACCGCTTATCCGAGCACGACTGACAAGAAAAAACTAGAAAGTATGTGGGGAGTATAACGGGATGTGGCGATCGGAAACAGACTCCAGCTTGGTTTGGGTCGTGTATTAATTAGACCCAATTTCAGTTAGATCCAATTACAGTTGCTTTCATGCACGTCACATGAATTGTCTTTGGGTAATAATTCCGGGTCTTGAAATGACGACGACGTTCGCGGCCGGTTGGCACGCCCGAGACAACAGGTCACATGACCGTATTGTTTGGCCACGCCAGCACATTACTTTGAAGCAAGGCCTAGATAGGCCGCATGCTCCATCCGGTTGGAAGGCCGTCACCGCCACCTTTCCTAAATGTGGAAAAAACGACTTCTTCCGATCGATGGGCCGATGCACGCGGGCTTATCCGGCACATACTGATAGCAACCAGCCGCATTACCATTAAATAGAAAACACTCGATGGGTGAAGCGCCCTCTTCTTTTCAAACATGGCGATTCCTGAGACTCCCCTGAACTGTGGTCCTTTCCCAGCGCAGCATGGATATGCAGATGTTCAAATCAAGACGCACAAATATAGGGGAGAGCCCACTGCCTTGCCTGGCCAGCCATCTAAGGCACTGCAGTACATCAGCTCGAAAACGGACCGGCAACACCAAAAGAAGTACGGCAAGAAGGCCCTAAATTTCCTTATAAAGACGTTATGCAAGTGAAACTGCAGGCACCCCAATATATGTTTGTGAATTCCACTAATAATCAACATGGCGCCCCGCATATAAGTACAGGCCGTGCCAATCCTCCGTAGTTTATAGTCTCAGCGCAGGAAGCGCCTCCGCAACAAGAGCCACGATTTTCTTGGCAAAGCCATAGCTACCCTGGTAGCCCCCGCCGCCGGCACCGTACCCATGGATGAGCCAAGGCTTGCTGGCATCTTTTTCGATGCGAGGCCCATTTTCACGGAACGGCCGGAGCCCCACGTTCACGCTCACCACATCAATGAAGTCCGGATTGCCGTGGATACTTTTGTCGACCAATTCGGGAAGATACTGGAGTGCACGGGCGAGGATCCGCTGGGTCAAGTGCTTGTCCTCGGCGGGGTCGCGGTTGTCCACATAGAAACAGCCGCCGATTATCGCGCCGCCCTCCTTGCGCGGGAAAACGTAGAGCTCTTCGTCAGGGCGGTCGAAGCCGCACACGATCTGGATCTTTGAGATGGCATTTCGGACCACCAAAACCTGGCCCTTCACCGCGTAGTTTCTGCTGGGGTCGTCCACGCCGCCGATTTCAGAGGCAAGGAGGCCCGCGCAGTTCACCACAAGCCGCGCCCGCCTGCCAGAGCTGTGGACCAGCCGGGCGTCTGAAATGTCCGCGATTTTGGGCACGCGCTTGAACACAACGCCGAGCTCGAGGCACCTCTGCACTAGATAGGGCAAATAGGTGGGCACGGAGACCACAAAGCCGTCGAATTCACGCCCGTACACCGTGCCCGGGACCAACTCATCGGGCGAGAGCTGGCGGCCGCCCGAGAAAGACTCGTACCACGGAGCCGGACCGCCTGTCTTTCCGTGTTCTCGGTCAAGGCCCGTCGGCGTGAAGTACAGCAGGTTTTTCTTGCGCCAGATGCCCGACCGGGGGTCGCCAGCCAACACGCCAAATTCATGGTACGCCTCCGCGTCGATTTCCTGCTGGCGCAAATCGCTGTTCGAGGCGAACGACTGCCAGTTGGCCCCAGCATATGGCGAGGTATAGCTGATGTCGAGATCGCCGGGAAGAAACGTGGCCGCCACGGTGACGTCGATATTCTCGATTTGCTGCTTGAGCCGCAACGCTGTAGTGAGGCCAATTACGCCGGCGCCCACCACGACCACAGGAACAGGCATCAGGATAAAGGTGCTAATTACGGGGTTTTGCAGCTGGCGCCGGGGCCGCGACGTTTTATATAGGAAAGGCGCGGGCCGGCCTTGGCCTGAGCGCGCTAGTAGCTTCATTAGGCAGGCGGCCCCGGAGCACTGGTGATGAACACGAACCTTGTATGGTAGGCAAGAATTAGCCATGAGCACATCGTGAGATCTTCCCGTTTCCTTGTTCGTTGCGGTCGCATGAGAAGAACGAGGACAAGTCTGGACTTCCGCAACGCAACAAGTGTCTTGTTGGATACATCGATGCCTCCATTGAGATCGTCTACTATGGGAAGACACTAAACCGTATTTCCATGCTGCTTGGAGTATCTTGGCTCACCACGATCACATCGGTGGCGCTTGTTGAAAATGCTTTGAATGGCACTTTCGACAACATCGCTATTTATACCGTTAACTGAGCTGGCTAGCAGACTGGACAACATGCTTTCAAGGCACGATTATATGTTCTGCCGAATTGGGAGCCTGTTCTCTTGGGCGGCAAAACTGAAACCTCTCCCGTGGACGACAGAAGCCCGTGTTTCTGAAACGGGTCGTGCCGCTCTCATTATAGATCTTGCTGAGATTGCTCATAGTACTACCAACTGTACGACTAAATGGCTTGGTAGAGACATAGTCTCTTGGGTGTCATTATTTCCCTGAATTTTTCGATGTGGGAGCGTTTTGTTGATTCGAATCTGTATTGTCCGATCCAAGGATCAGTGCCTAAACCATTGGTTGATTCAGTTTCCTCTTGGTTAATATAGTACTACTGGAATAATCCGCAAGACTTCCTTCAGAACCCTCAGTTTTTTTTCGAGAAAAGATCCGGGTTGAGGACCCTTGTGTCCAATATTCTAGAATGTCTTGAGATGTCCCGAAGTAGTCTGTTTTTGGCCGTTGGGTATCCTAGTACATATCTGTTTGGTGCATTTAAAACTCTGCTGTGCTACTGATGCGGTCTCTTTGGCCCGTGGGACTATTCTGTCAACTTTTGTAAGAGCCACTTGGTACTAAAATTTGAACATGTCCTATGCATTGGTTAAATCTGGGCATACTTTCTTGAGGGATACTTTCTTGAGGGGTGTTTTCTTGAGGGATACTTTCTTGAGGGGTGTTTTCTGGCACATTTTCTTGTGGTACACTTTCGTGGTTTCTGAACTAGATGCAATGCTTCTTATTTTATTGAAGCTGATTCCAGCCATCTAATTTGGATTCCGGTTCCAGAATAAGTATCTTGTAAGTGAATGTTAACAAGAGGGCTGTGCGTACATTCCTGGGGCATACTGACTGTATTTTTGAGTATAAAACCGTTATTCTTCAAAATTAGAACAAGTATTGTTTCATCACGAAACGCCTACAATTGAAGGTATGTGATTTCACGTGAGTCAGCGGTGGTTCCTCAGGTACAACCTTCAAACAGGTGAATCTTGTCTAAACACAGTCGGGGCCGATGGTTGAAGTCTGAGTCTTGCAACCCAAATCTTAGCATGAAGATTCCAGATCTCGGGACTCTAGAAGCAGAAAATGGTCAACGATCTTTGTATGCTACTAGTTTCATATGTCAATGTACATAGCTGGGGTTAACTTTTAGTACCGGAACCCGATTTGGAAGTGCAATTTAATCCCTCACCTGTAATCTAAAGATGATAGGTTTGTTGGAATTATTCCTGCTTTTAGCCTCATTTTGGCACAATATCACGGCTTCTCACCGGAGTTTGTCATATATAGCAACGGCCTACAGTTGCCTTACTGAATTTAAAAATGTGAATCCTTAAACAATTTCCTGAACTAGTGCCATGGTCCAAAGCTTGAGTGGTAGACTTCCCTGGTACTTCTTCTAGCAGTGGTTCATGACTTCAGAAAACCTGTGTATTTCAGATCCAAACATTCTTATAGGATTCTTCTCAAGCAGACTACACTGCCCTGGTTTGGCACCATGCTGTCTTCGCTTGTTTACTGGTCTGTTGATCATTGCTATTTGCTCACTAAAAAGCCAAGCACTCACATCTCATTGAAAGATAAATACAAGCCCCGGTATAGGTATGAGTCGCTTGGTAGTTAGCATTGGAAATCAAACTCCGCCAAGCACTACAGCTTCAACCACCAGCTCGAGAGTCATCTGATGCAGTTACAATCTCAATATACACTCTTTCCGTGTGTCTTGTTTAATCTTTGTATTGTCAGTGTTGGTTGGAATCTTATACATTTCCTAGACAGAAATGGGCCTTGAGCCGCAGGCAGTGTGCGATAGGACAGAATTCTGGCCTAGAAAAAGGAAAGAAGAATGGGAGGAAGTATTCGTGGAGCTAGCGAATGGCAATAATGAAAGAAAAATAAAAGAGGAGAAGACAAGATTGTGTTGATGGGTTCTTCTATGGGTGAGGTTTTTTGCAAAAATGTTACTAGGTTCTAAAAGAACTAAAAATTCAGAACATGTGCCAAGCGAAAGTATTGAAGAATTTATAAAGAAAATATTAGAAAATATTAGAAGTTAAAAAAAAAGAAACAGAATATTAATAAAACATGATTAGAGAATATAAAATCAGAAAAAAACAAACCAAGAAACAGGACACATAGGAGTCCCGTTTCCCAGACAGCAGAATACAGAAACAGAAACAGAAACAGAAACAGAAACAGAAACAGAAACAGAAACAGAAACAGAAACAGAAACAGAAACAGAACAAGGGCAAAAGGGAAACAAGAAACCAAACAAGATCGAATTCTAATATCTGAACTGGGAACCGCGAAACCAGGAAGCAGGACATCACAACAAAAAGAAGATAATCCAGAAAAGAAATACACACAAACGAAACCAGAAGCCCTGTGCCAAAAATCATCCTCAACACAGCAGAAAAACCCAGCAAACACAGCAAATAAACCTAGCCTGGAGCTGCTTCCCAATGCTTGCACCATCCCCGACTGCGCACTGCATACAGACCGCACCCTCCGCGTCTACTAACTAGGCCCAGCTGATCAAATAAACCACCTCTCTTTCCTCTCCTATCTAGCGCAAACTGGACCCGTCGATCCTCATTGACGCCCTTTCTCCATATACACTTCCTTAAATCCTGAGCATGTTTTCGTTTGCCAGAAAATTGAAGGACCGGCTCGAAGGTGGCCGGCCCGAGCCAGACTCGTACTTCCACCACAATCTCACCATCAACAACGGCGGCTACGGCCTACGGATTCTCCACGTGGCGCCCGGATCCCCGGCGCAGGAGTTACAGCTACAAAGCTGGTTTGATTACATTGTGGGGCTCAACGGGCACGATTTGCCCATGAAACACCAGCTTCCACCGTCGTATGGCATTGGTGAGGACGGGCTGTTGCACTATGGAGCGGACCCTGGAGCTGCTTGTGCGCAAGCCAGTGCCGTCGACTTCGAATTGGTGGCGCAGGAACTTGCGTTGGCGGCACGAGGTCCCGAAAAAACGGTCGTGTTCCAGGTCTGGAGCGCCAAGGGCGGCACCATGCGCCACGTGTCCTTTCCGCTCACCCCGCCGCCAGGTGCCGCGAGTTTGGCGCCGCAAAAAGACACCGAAGCGATTCTTTTGTATGCCAATGTGTTCTCCGAGCTTGGCCTCACGCTTGCGCCACAGCATGTGACCACGGCCACCCACGTGTGGCGCATCTTGAACACCCACCCTCTGTCGCCCGCTTTCCAGGCCCAGCTCGTGCCCTATTCCGACTACATCATAGGCTGTGATTCGGCCTTTCCATCTGACCATGCTGGAAAGGGTCTTTTGGCGCGTGGCGGCGAGCTGCTTTTGGGCAACGCTATTCTGACCTACTACACGCGTCACCATGCGACGCTCCAGGACGACCGTATCCCGGTCGTGCTCTACATCTATAACCACGACTTTGATGTCGTAAGACCTGTGACCGTGCACTTGTCAAGTGCCTGGGCGCCCGGCGCAAACAGCGGCTTTCTCGGCTGCGACGTTGGCTACGGGCTTCTACACCGGCTTCCGGAGGTCCCAGTTGAGTATATCCACCTGACTGAGCAGGACGTGCCTGGAATTACACGTGCTGCGCCTAATGCGCCACTTGAGCCCTCTGGCAATGCTAGCATGCAGACGGCGGGCCTCGACTTGGACTTTTCCACCCAGCAAGACCTGACCATAGACACAGGGGCATCCGGCGTCTTTCACGAGAGCCACTTAAAACTGCCCGTAAAAGGCCACACCTCCAATCGCTATACACCGCTGTCTAAAGTGGAGTCTACTCTTTTGTCGGATGCGACTGATGCCCCTCCAGATCGTACCTTAAAAGCATCAGAACATGAGCCTCAAGTGCTGAACACTCAAGGTTACATGGAGACAGAAGATTCGCAAGAAAACATGTCTGCAAGAATTACCGGTGGCTCTGTTGCGGGGATATCAGTGGGCTCAGCTCGCAAGACCTTCGCCCCTGCCGAACCCGAGGCTGAAGCTGGAAAGGACATTGAGAGTGAGCATGATGCTGAGTCCGGAAAACCCGAGTCTGAAAAGAATTGGGCTGGAAAGATCAAGGAAGATGATGAAACCGATACTGGAAACGAGCTGGAGGCTCATACGCCTGAGATTCACAATCCTGAGGTCCATACGCCTGAAGTTGATGAGCCTGAGCCTTCAAATCTAAGTTCGTCTCTCCCTCAACTGAATGACTTCAAACCTGGATCCGGAAACAAGGAAAACACAGTCATCCAGGCTTCGCCCGTTTCTACCAATTTCAACGAAAGTGAGAATACCCAAAAGACAGAGCCTACAGCCAGCGGGCAAACCACGAACGAAGACTCCAATGACCAAGAGTGCTCGACTCCAGAATCTTCATCAAAATCTCAACCCACGGATAAACGTCTTACACTGCGACACCCCCAAGAGGTGGAACAAAAATCTATTGCCTTGGATAATGAGTTTTTTTCCGAAGCACTCTTGAGTGACGGCGAAAAGCGCCGCTCTAGGGAAATGGGACATGGTGAAATTGTCAATGACAATGCTGAGCTGACTGACGTATTGACTCTGGAGACAAATATCGGAGAGGGATTTACACAAAATTCATCTGGTCTTATTTCTGAAGCCGATGATAGTGCAAAATTGGAGAGCTCTACACAGGAAGACACTAAATCTATTACTTCCTCAGGGCTAACAAATGACCTGAAAACTCGTAACGTCAACAACATTGATTTTTTACTTGACGAAGATGTGGATTTCTTGGATCCAACCGAAGAGATTTCACACACGAGCGCCCTTAAGGCACAAGAATCTTCAGAAACAGGCGCCCGGCTTTCCCTCTTGCCAGGAGTAGAGTTTCAAAAGCCAGAATCGTCAGAAGCGCTGCACCAAAAACAAGCGTCATTCGAAGCCGAATCGCAAATCACTGAGCCCAACAAGCTTGGAATCGACCCTGTGATGTGTGAAATTCCGTTGACGGATTATAAATCCGAAGACCCCTCAGTTCCAAGAGGGACAGTCTCTCCCCTTTCCCCGAAGATCCCCGCCCCATTTCCAATAGCTACCACAATGTTCTTGCCCATGAGCTCTAAATTACCACTGAACCCAACAGGTGTCCTGCCGGTAGCGAAGCCGGGACGCAGAAGAAAGGCCCATGGATCAGGGAACATCGGGAGTCTTGCGGACTTCATGAACGAAGAGCTTTCGAAATCGAAGGCAAATGATAAGAACTACGACGCAAAAACCGGCGACGTTAGCGGAGTGCCACCACCGCCTCCGAGATCAGCCAAACATTAGTCCATACAGGCTGAAACTGTCTAACGAAGAAACTCTTTTTTTATTGGGAGGGAATTAAAGAAAATATTCACATAAAATATTTGCCAGCTCACAAACACCACCTCGAGTCGAACAGTAGACCGCCCGCTAATTGCGGCCCGGGTATTCTCCTTCCTCTAGCGGAAAGTGGACTACCGAGATTATACCCATGATTGAAAAGACCCACTGTCTGGTTTAACAAACAGTCAGAAAAAAATTCGTTTGCCCACTGTCGGAATTGAACCGACGATCGCCTCATTACGAGTGAGGCGCCTTACCACTTGGCCAAGCGGGCAACGGCGAGCTCTTCAAAGTCTGTTTGATTCATATGATTGATTGCATACTGTGCCCGTGAAAAAAGAAACAATTATACAGTCATTTTTAGAGACGAGGAGATGAGATATTTAGCCCCTCTACTGAATGAACAATGGGCACGAGCTCTTCGGAAATTCCATACAACGTACGGGCCAATGACAGTTGATATTCGAAACAATCCAAATGATTGATCTCATTTTGGTCAGGCATTCTGTGACTTCTTCTCGGAGGATCTGATACTGGGCCTGGCACTTGGCCACCTGAATACATATCGAATTATGTGAGACAGTACAAGAGGAAAAACAGGCATTACATATCAGCCCTACTGGTGACGCTTGAGAACCAATGTGGCCTTCTGCCGATAGCAGTGTTAACGCTATGTTTTTAAAAACAGTAACACTTGAGTCTTCTGTACAGACCCGTGCACACCTATATAAGCGCAGAATTTGCCACGTGACCGCGTGTGGCTAATCAACTGGAACGGTGAACATTCTGATATCAACCACGACACAGCACGTGTGTTCATCCCAATGAGCCGCAGCAGTATGGACGAACACCCTATTATCACCACACTAGGGCTTTTCATCATCGATGAGAACCATTATCCGCCCTCTTCCGGCCGTGATCCAGAATATGACATCATAGGCGGCGGCGGACCCTATGCCATAGTGGGCGGGCGGATAGCTGCCGGCAAAAAGTTGGGACATCGTGTCTGTGGCATCATTGACAAGGGTACCGATTTCCCCGAGGGTGTCGAGCGGGAAATTTCTGCCTGGAACTCGGGTGCCTTTTTCCGAACCACGCCTGGCAGATTGACTTCTCGGGGTGCCAACGTCTATGCCGAAAACGGCGTACGGACGTTTGCTTATAAGACAAGAAAAAAGCAAATCGTAGTGGACGACATTCTAGCCACGGCAGGCTTACTCGAGCTGCGCAGCTTCCATCAATGTTGCTCGGTGGAGCGATGCGAGGAGACGATCGGCGTGTTAATGCGAGAGCGGGCCAAAAGGGATGCTGGTATGGCAAGGCCGAAATTTGTGTTCGAGCCATTTCCGGCGGACTGCGTGGCAGAGAACCTCGCGCTCTTGCACCGCATTCTCCCGCTCGTGGACGTGTTCACGCCCAACTTAGACGAGGCTGCCAGCTTCTATCAGATGGCCGAGCTCCCGCAAACGCCCGGAAAAATCAGGGATTTGGCACTCCGCTTCTTGGCCAGCAGCCCGATGGATGGTGGCGTGGTGCTTCGATGCGGTGCGTTGGGCTGTTTCGTCCAGACTCACCATCTTTCCCTTATGCTTCCGGCGTACCACCAGGACCCGGCTAATGTAGTGGATGTAACGGGCGGTGGGAACTCTTTTTGTGGCGCCTTTATGGCGGCACTTGTACTTTCCGGAGACTGGACCACGGCTGCTGTCGTGGGCACCATTGCCAGCGGAATCGTTATTGAGAAATTGGGCATGCCTATAGTGGACGGCGATGTGTGGAACGGCGTGCTGTTCCAGGACCGCCTTCGCCGGTATACGACCACGCACAGCGCCTTACTTGCTGGGCATAACATAGGCCCTTTTGACTGGTTATAAAGCTTCTGGGTACATTTTCTCTAGTTGTTGTGGGAAGGTTTCTGGCACATTCCCTGTAACAGGAAGCAGGTCGGTCAAGCATGGAGATAGTGGCGGCTCGGAACATTTCGGGGCAGCACGTGGTTTTCCAGCAAAGCGCAGTTTTGGTAAAGTTCTTTCTAGGCTCGTACTTGTGTTGGACCAAGGTGTGCGTTCAATAACTCGAGCATGTCGAGTAACACAATGAACAATGAAGGGGCGTCAGTTAAAGACTTAAATTATCAGAGACATCCTAATTTCTCTGTGGGTGTGGTCAATGTCCTCTGGTCCAGGTATGTGCCACATCTGGCGGGCATTCTTGTCACAGGGTCTGGATCAAGTTTTGTCCAGGACCTGCTGCAAAACGTGTGACTGCTTCTAGGAATATTGTCTAGCTCCAATCGAAAGAAAGGCCACTGCCACAATTCAGCTCATGTTAATGGAGAGAGGTTTTTCACCCCAACAAAGTAATAGATCACCAGTATTAAGGTCAATTTTTTCCTGGAGAAAAATGCCCAAAAGACACGTACTTCAGGGCTCTATTTGAAAGGATGATGCGATTGCTGAACGCTCTTCTTTTTGAACCCGCAAGATACAAGCCTCACTGTGGCGGGCGTCGCGAACAGCGCAAATCTATAAAAGTCATGAGGTCAAAGCCCGAGAGCTTCAGCTCTAGCAAGGCTTCGGGCCTAGTGAGCGGTCGGCGTTAGACGCCAGCGCAGAGACCAATTCATCCTTGTGATACAAGCACCTGAGCAAGTTCAAGTCATCGGTCCACGACCGCCATACCTTCCCAAACATATAAATAAAAACACCCAATAGACTGACAAATAACTGTGCACATCCGTAAATGACAAACAATTTTTTTCCTTCTAAAGACGCGTATGCATGGTTGTTGAATAAAGAAAACACGAAACCAATGATGTTTTTGGCGAAGTTGAACGAAACCAATGCCTCTGCCGCAAACATCTTGTAGCAGTCAATCGTGAATGTGATGGCCGTGGTAGATGCCATCGATGAGCCAAAACTAAGACAGCCGAAAAATATCACGGGCGCAATCCACGGGTCCGTCGCGTAAGCCGACCAGCCGAAGCCCATGAGCCCGATACAGGTGAAAAGTGTCGAAGGCACCAACATAATCAAGCGGAACTCAGGCTCGTAGATTCCGTGGTTTCGGCGCACCATGAGCCGGGTGATCTTGTCACCAAGTATTCCGGCGCAGAGCGAGCCGAGAATACCACCCACAAACGGCGAGATGTAGAATAGACCCACTGTTTGTGCTGAGTAACCGTACTCTTCTGCCTGGAAGATCTCAGTGAGCACCTCCGAGATAACAATAAGCCACACCACGGCGAATGAGTACACAAGCGATCCGTAAAGTACCGCCGGGTACGCGTAGAGAAACATTGGGCGAAAAGCCACCATCCACCACTTGTCGGCAGAGTGCCTGCCTGACACTAGATGGAGCCTATGTGTGAAACTTTTCGGCGAGGCTATTTGGTCTGCTTGATCGTCGACGAAAGTGCGCGGGCTTGCGCTGCCTCTAGCGGGCGGTGCCGGCGAATTGATGGGCTTGGATTTGACATCCGAGTCCAGCACGTGGTTCCCAGCGGCCTCACCTTGTCGGTCCATATTTTCTGAGCCGAACAGCACACTGTTTGTGTATGTGTTTTCGTCGGCCAGTCGGCGGAGGGGCGTGGAGTCAACGGCAAGCTTGATTTCTGGCACAGAGGTGCGGTCCCAGTAAGTTTCAGGCACAAACAAAAACGTGAGAAGGAGAATGAGCGCGAGAAAGATCAGCTGGATCCAGTAAAGCCAGTGGCGGTCCAAGTACTGGAATATGAGCGAGGAGAGGAGCGGCAAGATGTTTTTGCCACCAAGAAGCAAGAGCGTGTAGAGGCCCGTGCGGTAAGCCCGCTCATGCTGGAAGTACATCTCGCTGAGGCTGGCGGAGGCCAAGCATTCGGTGGGCGAGGACCCGAATCCCGTGAGAATGCGGCCGGCCATGAGCCCGCCGTAGTTGGCCGACGCGGCACACACAATGCTACCCACGAGAAATACAATGATACCCACGAGGTACACGAGCCGCTTGCCATAGAGAATGGCCGTGGGACTGGCGAAGAGCGACCCGAAGCCGAGTGCGAGCATGAACGCGCCGACGAGATACGAGATGGTCGTCAAGGGCCGGCCAAATTCAGCCAGCAAGTCGTTGAATCCTGCGGCGAGAATCGGCGTCTGCCCGCCCCCTAGAAAGGTCTGGAAGCCGATGATCAAAAAGCACAAGTCCTTGCGAAGAGTGGGCCAGTTCAACGGGTCGTTCGGGTCGTCCATCGGCTGCGGGTGGAGGATAATGCCACCTGCGTTTTTCTTGAGGTGTCCAGAAGAGCCTGGGGGGCCAGCTGGCGGCAGCTGGGTTTTCTCAGGCGTGCTGGTGCCGTTGCTGGGCGCCGGAATTGCCTCGGGGACGGCGTCGATCATGACGGTCGTGCCGGTCACGATTTCTTCGCCCGGCTGCCGGATTCCGAGCCGGGCCATGTGTGCGGGTCTGGCTGTGGCGTCTGTTTGGCACAAACAGGGCGTGGTGGCGGCCTTGTCCAGGATGCAAATATGTCTGTACTGCCCTGTGGCGGCTAGGGGCTAATCAGACAAAGACAGTTGGGACAGCAGGATCTGGCGGTGACCTGAGGTCTTGTTAAGTGCAGGTGGGAGTATGTTTCTGCTGCTGTTGTTATGGCGATTTTCGAATGCTTGTTCCTATAATGGGTAAAGAAGTATTCGCGATGAGCGGGCGCAAGTAGAATGTCTATGGAAGGCGCGGGCTTAGGCGTGGCTGCGCCTGTGTGCAGGACGCAATATACGATGACGAGGACTTGATTGTGCGGGCCGCTGAGCCCCGTGTGGTTTGGGATGCGGGTAGGGGCACAGTGTGGGTGAGAGTGAAATGTCTGTTGTGATGTTTCTTCGAATTTCCTCGTATTTTGTACGATTTGGTGGGCTTTAGAGGTGGACGGCTGGGACGCACGGCTGGCATGTGTGTGCAGGAACCGAAGCGAGGAAAGATGCTGTAAGACCCCGAATTAAGGAAGCGCTGGAACCCCCTTTGGTCCCGAGAATATGCCCAAATGCTGGCTGGCCGAAGGAAATATTGAACGTATGTCGAGGAAATGCATGTAAATATGTTCGGGTATGCCGAAACATGGAAGTGAATTTGTTCGGATATGCCGAAACATGGAAGTGAATTTGTTCGGATATGCTGAGACATGGAAGTGAATTTGTTCGGATATGCTGAAACATGGAAGTGAATTTGTTCGGATATGCTGAGACATGGAAGTGAATTTGTTCGGATATGCTGAAATGTATTGCAAATCTGCTAGTGCCTCCTGGAATATACATGCACCTAACTCCCAATGATCTCCAGGCACAGCCCAAGAGCACATGAATTTGTGATGGTTGTTTCAACTTGTATCTGTGACCGGCGGCTAACTGGCAATATAGCAAGTAGGAAATGTCTTGAGTCCTCAAGCTCCAGCATACCACGAAGGGTTGTGGCACCGATTTGAAACTCGCCACTGCGTCGAGCCTGCGTCTCTTCGCTCAATTGATCTGCCATGAAGGGAGTACTCCAACACCAACGCTTTCCACTTCTCCGCCCATTTCCCAGAGAAACATCAAGTGGCTCCCTGTTGCCCGAACCGCAGAGCCATTGTTACTTGGCAACCGCTTATTGACAAGCACAAATCGGGAAATACGCTGGGCATCTTTCAGGGTTTTTTCTAGTTCAAACTGCTTCTCTTGTTTCTCGCTAATCGCACTGCCGACTCGTGGTCTTTTGGCCCTGGAATTCGTATTTGCTGGATCGAAGAGATTTGGCATGACACGAGATGCGATAGGCCGCTGCATGTTCCATAAAGATAGTTTGGAGCTGTTGCGATGTGCCAAGAAAACCAAGAAATCAACGGCGTTCGGTAATACCAAATGCCGCTCGATTGTCTGCGAAACCAACAATGACGAACTATGCATATAACTGCAGACATAAGCGCGAGACATACGGGTAAAACTCCGAAATCTGCCGGGTATACGAGTCAATTCAAGGACAATAAGAGAAAGCCATTACTTTGAAAACATCGAGTGGGAGACGAAGGTTGAGAATCGCGTCACTGCAAAAGTCCTAGCTATGGAAGGATTGTCCGTCTCCCTTTGCGCATACTTTCCATGAATCTCCACCCAGATCTTTGTCATCGCACTACTACTCTTGCCAACAGCAGCTGACAAGAGAGCTTCTCTCCTGCAAATCCTGTAATTCTTAGTCTTTGACTCGGATTACCGTTGTGCTGTATTCGCCCGGTTTACCGTGAATGGCAAGTGCATTGGCGAGTGCCACGCTCATAATTGATGGGGATGGTTGTCAGAAGCGCAGTCTTCAGTTGCAGAGAAGATATTCGGAGCCTGTCAATAGGACGTCTTGGTTTTTTTGGGATTGTCCAGAATTATTCAAACACCATAGGCCGCCGCGGCCGGTGTGCGACTGTATGGATAGACATGCATCACATCGAACCCTGACTGAAAGCCTTATCGTGATTGAAACCCAAAATAAGATCGCGACATGTGACCGTGATCCAGAGGCTGCCATCGAATCGCACGCAAAATATGGAACTATTCGTTCCAATTGGGTTGTGTTTCCCATGACATTAACTGCGCAAATCGGTCAAGGAATTCGTAGCTCAGTAGCACCTCGTTGCATGACCATCGTCCCTCTTCCCGGAGTATGAACATGAAAAAGCCTTTGATTTATTTGAGGCCCAATGAACGCACATGAACGGGCTTTCTCGTGCTTTGGGTCTTCTCCATTTCCAAGATCTTGATCCAGAGACGGAAAGATGGATGTGCAATTCCCACTAAAAAAAAGATAGGACAAGATGTGCACTTTTAAGATTGCAATGCCATCGTCTCCATAGGAATTTTCAAGAAGTCCCGAGAAATACCAACCCACAGAAAAGACGAAGCTCGCCAATATATCCAAGAAGGAAATGAAATATGAAACAAAAACCAGGCATTGAGTGGTTTGAAGCCAGCACTTGTCGTATTCAAGACCGGCCTTTCGGACGTCTTTCGGGCTCGGCGGAATTCTAAGCGTTTCTGAGATTGAACCTCGGTAAATATTATTTTCGAAGCCAATCGGGGAAGTGAAACGGCCCAGCCTGTCCAATTCCACACTATAATCAGATCAGAGAAGCAAACAGATATCCATGCTTCCACGCACATCGTTTCAAACACAGGCTTCGAACCAAAACATTCACCCGAGACGTCGCCTCCCTCCTAAAGGCTTTATTTTCAACTCCGAAGAATTCTGTCATTCTTTGTATTCACCATCGCTTGGGTGCCGAGCCGGGGTCCTGCACACAGGGCGTCCGATAAGACGCGGCGCCTGCGCGGAACCGGCATCAGTGTTTTCACCGGGGCACGTGACGTGCCGTATCTCGAGAAGGCCAACATGGAACCACCAGCTTTCCATCCACCGATCTACAGCTAACTTTCCCCACGCATTCTCGCACATACAACCAGAAAATGCTCCGGAGCTACACGAAGAAAGTTTTCCTGCTATTCCGCGCGTTTCTCGCACCCGAAAGCCTGCTTCTGTCGGGCCAGAAATGGGTCTTGGGATTGGTCAACTTGGCCGCGGTCATTGTGTTTTGGGTCGGCAGCAGTTTCTTGGTCAACGATCTTTTTGAAACGAACGTCTACCGCAAGCCTTTTTTCATCACGTGGATCAACAACAGCTGCTTTGTTTTCTACCTCGTGCCGTATTTGAGGCAGCACGGCTATTCGGTGCTGGAATTCGCCCGTGTCGTTTCTCAGGACTACCGGGCGTTGCGATACGACCCCTTGAAAGACGCCGAAAGCGGACCGCAACCTTTGCGCACATATGGGGCTTCACGCGACGTCAGCTCGGAGGATTTGACGGCCGTGGGCCTGGTCGTGTTGCCCAAAAAGGGCCCCGATGAGGTGGGCATTTGCGAGACGCTCATGCTTTCGTTGCAGTTCGTAGTGCTCTGGTTTTCCGCCAATTTGGTCACCAACGCGTCGCTCTCGTATACATCCGTGGCGCTGCAGACCATCTTGCTGTCGACGCTGTCGTTCTTCACGCTTATTTTCGGGTACTTCTACCACATCGAGAAGATCAACCGCAACAAAATCGCGGGCATTATGCTCTCGTTTTCGGGCGTGCTTCTAGTCACCAAGATCGACTCGCTGGCGTCAGAGGATCTCCCTGCAGATTCCACGCCGGCTTTTGTGCTCTGGGGAAATGTTTTGGCACTTTCCGGGGCGCTCATCTACGGTATCTACACGATTCTCCTCAAGCACAAAATCACCATTCCGGGCACCACGCGCGAGCGGTCACTCAATACCCATCTTTTCTTTGGTTTCGTGGGCTTATACAGCCTCGTGCTTTTATGGCCGGTTTTGGCGGTGCTCCATTTCACGGGCGTAGAGACATTCGGGCTTCCACAAAACTCACACGTGCTCAAGCTCCTATCTATTAATGCGTTCATAACATTCATTAGTGACTTCTGCTGGTGCAAGGCAGTCTTGCTCACCAGCCCATTGACCGTGACTGTGGGTCTTTCGCTCACTATTCCGTTGGCCATGATTGGCGACTGGGTGTTTAAAGGCTTCCACGTGCACTTCTGGTATTTGTTTGGTGCAGTGATAGTCACGCTTGGGTTTTTTGTGATCAACAAGGACGAGAAACAGGACTTCACGGACAACGAAATCCTGACCTAGCCTAATCACGCGGTACGCAGACATTCGCCAATAGAGGGTTTCATCGCCCTATGATCCAGGCCCCAAGCCTTCGCCTTTGTCCGTGTTTGTTCATCTCTGAAGCTCTCAGCTGTCAGGACAGCCTAGTTTGTCTGGTCAAGACTTCCTAAAGTTTGTGTGCTAAAATTACGATGGCTGCTCATCAGAAATCATCACCCTTCGAACGCCTCGTACTGGATTGATGTTAGTGCATGTGGGGTAGGAACGGGACTATCGAGTCTTGCCTCTTCAGGTGAACAGGGTTTCTTGTCGAATATAAGATGATACAGCTCACGAGCGATGGCCCCTAACTCTCAGTATTGGGATCGTCGTCTGTCTGCTATTTACAACTGTCTCCCATTTGGAACCACCTTCTATTTCCAACCAGAAAGAACCTGTGATACCTCAACTTCCAACACCCTATACAGCGCGACTATGCAAGTGTCGTCTGAATAGATACTGGGCCTTTCGGAAATCAGTCAGCAGAATGGAATGAAAATTTCCAAGTAGGACTTGCGATGTACGCCCAGGTGAAGCTCACGCCCATAGAAGTGTCTTGAATAGATTCTTACAAGGCGCCAATAGACCACAGGATCCTATTCGTGTGATTCAAAATCCGAGGCATCTCTCGAAATCACAGCAGTCCCAGTGTGCCTGTTTCCACCGCCTAAACATATTAACATTATCGGTTCATTGGCAATCCGATCCGGAGAATTATCTAAAGAATTCCACTGATTTTGCATCATGGCTGCCCAATGCGGCGACTCCCATAGTACGATGCGCGCGGTCTCCATACAAAAATAGCCCCATTCATCCTGTGCACCCGTAGTTTCTACATTCCGCTTCATTCCCATTTCAGATCCGGCACCAACAGAAAGTGTTGCGGTTACTGGCTCTTTTGAATCTGCACTTATCGTGATGAACGTGGTCAGCTGTTTTCTCTTCTTGGTGTGTATTCTACGGGCACACGCGTTCTCGGCGCAAGAAGAACTAGCGGTTAGGGCCCTCCATTCGCCAGACTTCATTGTCCCCGTGGAAAACTCAAACTTGACCTTGCTCTCGCAACCGCACAGAGAGCATTTCACTCTTATACTCATCACCTCGACAAATGACCAGCATGGATGTGCAACCTGCCATGCCATACGGAAAGTGCTTGGGAAAGTAGCCCATGCGTGGAACGCAGATTACTTGCACCTGGGGTATCTCCACTTTGCTGAAGTCGATCTCGTGGAGCGGGGAAACTCCGAGGTCTTCAACTTTCTTGGTTTGAATACCGTGCCCCAACTTTGGCTTGTTCCCCCACTGAGCATTGCATCCAAACATACGCTGCAGAGGCAGCCGAAAGTCGACGAATACGGGCTTGAATATTTCGACAACTTCGACATTTTACTTGAGCCACACGCTGAGTTCAAGCTCCCGGAGGCATCTTTTGATGACCAGGTCTTTGCTATGGCCGACTGGTTGGCAAAGGCTGTTCAAAAACAGATCACCGTCAGACAGGAGAACGCGTCCATGAAGTTCGTGGCGACTTTTCTCGCCACGTTTCTGGCGATATTGATTATCAAGAAACGTGGCCCGTCGCTCATAACGCATACAGTGTCCAAAACAAGAATCTACAAGTTGGCGTTCTTTGCATTCGTCCTCGTGCTTCTTGGTGGGTTTCTGTTTTCACTCATGTTGAAGGTGCCTTTCATCGCCAGGAATGACGACAATGAACCCATTTATATTAGCGGAGGCACGCTGTGGCAGTTTGGTGTCGAGATGGTTTTGGTGGGCGGAACCTATGGTCTTCTAGGTGCCACGCTCGTCATGCTTGTATACCTAGGATCATACAAGATAAGCGAGACAAGTGTGATCCAGAGCGAGTCTCAGCATGGGCTTCTAGTAATTTTGGTCTCGGGTGCGCTTTATTTTCTTTACAGCGTTCTTACAAGCATGTACTTGCGCAAGGACGAATGGTACCCGTATTATTTTGCCAGGCTATTCTAGGCTGTTTGGGTGCGTTCTTGCTGTGCTTCTTAAAAATTGAGCACAGGCTCTTGTGTTCTACCGCAGAGGGCTCCTTGAATACAGCGCCGTGGGTGTTTGATCAGCCATTCCAAGCGCAGGCCCTGGTACAGAAGCACGCTTGATCATGTCATTGGCAGGACGCCCCTTTTTACACGATTTGTTTTGGTGCTGAAAATCCGGCAAGGGCATGGTACCTACATCGAGAGTGGGAAGGGCCAGCTCACACAAGGGAATAGGAAGAGTACCGAGTTTGGGTAGCAACAGCCCGTTTTACGATATCCCACAGGAACCCCGGATCCAGAAGAACATAAAAAGCGCTCCATACTCCCGAAAGTTCGCAGAAAACTGACTATATCCTGTTGGATGAGAAAGATTCAATTACAGTAAGCTCGGGGCAGTTGGACAATTCCCCACTACTACTAGATAAAATGTAACTCTCATAACCAATGGTTTTGGATCTCCACCTAATAAGGCTTCCTCCATTGAATCACGTTCTTTGCTATCGAAAATGAGTTTCCCAGCCACAACTTTCTTTTTTACAAGACCTGACCGTCATCGGTGCAGGCTCTGGAATGTTCAGGTCCCATGAATTTCAAGAACCTGATTCCACAACGCGCGACGCGTCAAAAAAAACTATAACTTATCCAGATAACCGGATTTTCTATCCCATGCCATGGGACAAGTCAAGCGGAAACAAGATTTGAAAACGACGACTACATCAAAAATGGTGAAGCCGATCACGGACTTTTTTTCTCCCGTTCAAAAGAAACACAAATCAGAGACTGCGCCGGGAAAAGATACAACAACCGCAAACGCCGAGCCAAATAATAAGACAGAACCTGATGGACCAGTTAAAACGGTGGATGAAAAAGATCTGATCAATATCGAAGAAGATACAGGGAATGTCAACATAGCTCCCCAACAGGCCGCCAGTGTCTTCAATGAATCACCCATCATCAGTGAAGGTTATGGGAAAAACGAAACAACGGAACACAATGAAGGCCCTCTTTTCCGTGCCCAACTGGCCGAAACAGACCCAGAATACGTGAACTTCTGTTCCAAACACGAATTTGACAAGCAAAAATGGATTGCCGGGCTCGGTGCCGAGGAGCGGGGTCTTCTCCAGCTTGAAATCGAACATTTACACGTGACGTGGCTAGCCTTTTTACACAAAGAGCTCACCAAACCATACTTCATTCGCTTGAAACAATTTCTCCATACGCAGAAAGAGAAAACTGTGTTCCCGCCACCACAAGACATATATTCCTGGTCTCATTATACGCCGCTTCCAGATGTAAAGTGTCTAGTTTTGGGCCAGGACCCGTATCACAACTTCAACCAAGCACACGGGTTGGCATTTCTGGTGTTGGAGCCCACGCGCCCACCACCGTCGCTTCTTAATATTTACAAGGCGCTCAAAATTGACTTTCCCGATTTCGTGGCCCCGGACTATAAGCAGCTCTTGAAGGAGGGCAAGCCAGGCGGAGGAAACTTGACCAAATGGGCTGAAAGGGGAGTGTTAATGTTGAACGCGTGTCTTACCGTGGAGGCCCATAAAGCAAATAGCCATGCCAACCGCGGCTGGGAACAGTTTACAGAAAAGGTGATAGAGACGGCTATCATGTATGCTAAAGATGTCAACAAGCAGGGTTTTGTCATCATGGCTTGGGGCACTCCTGCCCAAAAGCGGGTGGCCAAATTCTCACTGCAGTTGTCGAAGAAAGAAGTGCCGTTTTTGGTATTGAGATCGGTGCATCCATCGCCCTTATCTGCTAGTAGAGGGTTTTTTGATCTGCACGTCTTCGAAAAATGCAACCTTTGGTTGAAAGAGCAGGGGAGACAGCCGATAAACTGGGGATTGGTTGAGATGAATGACGCTTAATGAAGACTCGGTATATGCTGGAGCGTGAAGTCGTGATACTGGACTCGAGTGAGGGCTCTGTCCAAAAGGAGCAGTTGGGATATGCACTGATTCTAGGTAGGCTGAAAGATGTTTGGGTTTGATTGCATTGAAAACCATTGCAGGTCTGGAGGTACCCAAGGCACATGTTTTTGATATTTGGATGTCGGATGAAGAGAATAACCTGACTTTCATTGGGAATAAGAACAAGATACGGTATTTGATGAAGGCAATGAGCTGTTTTTTCCAGAGCCCGTAGCCTGGAACGTCCCATAAACACAGTATCATTACCATTGGGGAACGGGAAGTGGCTTTCTGATATTCTCTGGCCTGAGTGGCAAATCACTTTCATTTCAAGGACATCATAATACATGCCGGTATCCCGTTTCGGTGAACGAATACATATGAAGGCCTTTTCAAAAGTATCTAATTTTGACTTATGGATGAACTGAAGCATGCAGTCTCTACTTATTGATTGATCTCTCAACGTGTTGATATTTTGACATCAATTTTTTCAGGCATGAGGCATGAATGGCCGAAATGCAGTTGAAGCGATTCTCGAGTGAATTTGCGAAACCAGTTCAAAGCACATCATTGAAGTTTGGGTCTTGGGCTATCTCAGTCTCTGACAAATATGGTTTAAGCAAACAACCCCCACCGGGGGCTTTTTGAATATGACCACAGAATCGAGAAATATGCAATTGGCGTGACACCGGAAATCCAGGTTCATATAAAAAGAAGACAATGTGAGGGCCAGTGAAGAACAGCTATACGACAAGATCCATTGACCAGGCAAACTGCGGTGAACGTTTATATCATAATGACGGAAAGAAAACAGGGTGGTCGTGGCTGGGGCGTTTCCTGACGATTTCTGAATTCTGACGGTTCCTGCGTCCTGGATTTCTCGAGAGACGAAATGCTGGGCCATACTGTTCGTATGAAATTTGTGCTACTCTTGTCAAGTTCTCGGGTTTCCATTGTTCTGCAGAGCCGTGTGCTTAAGGTATTTGCGAGGAGAAGAAATCTCTAGTTTACGATCGTGAGAGGTCAAGTTGGAGAAATTCCAAGAACACACCGCAAGCAGATGTACATATTGGTTGGCTGTGTTTACGAAGCCAAAGAATGGCAAGACGCGTTCAGTGTGCTCTAGATATCGATAAGACGAGGCACTCAAGACCGTGAGCCAGGGAATCACGGCAGAGATTCGCTCCCACCATGCTGTTCTGTTTTGTTGTGCTATCTGAAGACACATGCTCGGACCATATATTACTCGATCATAAACAAATGATTTGATGGTATGGTTGACGAGAGACTATAGTGCGTCACCTGGATGCTGGCTGCATAACCACTGGCTCCATAACACCAGCATTGTTTTTGGCATGAGGATACCAGAATTTTTGGCATGAAGAAAGTTGGTCAGGACCACTCAGAGATAAACACCCTTCTGAGTCACCTTGTAGTACCAGAGAACTCTTCAAGCGCTGTGCAGTCTAGTGAACTGTCATCTAAGCGAATTCCAGGATTCATTCTGCGGGGTGTCTTAGCTGAGCTGGCTGGGCAGTAAATTGCGGACAGCTCTTAGTAGCAAGCTGCCACGGACCTTCATTCCAAGTCATTCGGGGTCTACCAGACTCCAGTGGTTCCCATCTTTTCGTTTTTTGAAGTTTGGAAAAGCCGGCCGGGATTCCAGATACAGCTTGTGCAATGGGTTCTGCTGAGCTCTCACTGGGTCAGTACCATTATCATCAAATACCATTACCATCAAATACCGTTTTTATTTATCACCTTTTCTTATTCATTACCGTTATCATTTCTCATTCCTTACTATTATCATTTACTGCCGTTATCATTCCGTACCGTTATCGTTTATTGCAGTTTACCTATATTACTATTTTTATTTATTACCCTCATCATTTCTCATTTATTACCATTACCATTACCATTTTAAATCATTACCATTTTAATTTTTACCATTTTAATTTATTACCATTTTCACTTATCGCCACTCTCATTCCATAACCACTGGAATCCCAAGTACTGCCACCCGTAGACCTACTTGGCTCTAGCTGTGCCGGCCGGCTCCATCTTGCACTCAATCATACAGCATTCCTTGGATTGGATCATTCGAATTCGCATATTGTTCGGAAATATCACATCCCTTTGGCTCGAATCCCATCACCGTGAGCTGTGAGTAAAGTCGGCTGCCAACAAAAACATTAGCTATTAATCGTGTAAAAAACACAGCAGCTAACTGTTCTTTCCCAGTTGAAGTATATGCGCACGATAAGCCGGTCGCACTGCTGGCCTTGCGTCCAAGAAACCAAGCATATATACATACCTCAGCTCATCCCGACCGAAAAACACACCACGGCAAATATCACCGGCCAGCCTCTCGCACGGACTCTGGCGTCATCTCGGTAAGTATCGGGTTCCATCACAAAAGCAGAAAAACAAACCAGCACCGCACACCATGCCCAGGAAACCAGGCCCCACGGCCGGCGGTTCGGAGGCTCTTGCCAGCGGCACAAACACGCCCGCCACGCCCGGGAAACGCGGCCTCGAGTCGCCCGCGGACCGGCTCAGCAGGTACCTTTTGAACTGTGACCCCAAAGTGGCCCGCGACAACGACGTGGACGACTCCACAGTTCGTTTCAAGTACCTCCTCAGCCTCACGGACTTGTTCCGCCGTTTCATCGACATCAACATGTCCAAAGACGCGCGGTTCCGGCAGTTGATTCGGCAGATTGACGGGGAGACGAACTTCGTGGCGGCGAAGAAAAAGCCGCTGCGCGGC
Source organism: Metschnikowia australis (assembly GCA_019285895.1). Lineage (NCBI taxonomy): Eukaryota > Fungi > Ascomycota > Pichiomycetes > Serinales > Metschnikowiaceae > Metschnikowia > Metschnikowia australis. Next base: position 86,305 of record JAGSXI010000016.1, on the reverse strand, counting down.
CGGCGCAAAACAGAAAAGGAGGAGGACGCCGAGCTCTTGGACGGCGAGCAGCACATGGGCGACGCCGACCAGCAGCACACGGTTCTCACGGAGACGCCCGGCTTCATTCAGGGCGGCGAGCTCCGCGAGTACCAGATCCAGGGCTTGAACTGGCTCATCTCCTTGCACGAGAATCGGCTCTCCGGAATCTTGGCGGACGAAATGGGCCTCGGCAAGACGCTCCAGACCATCGCTTTCCTCGGCTACTTGCGGTACGTCAAGCACGTGGACGGCCCATTCATTGTGGTGGTCCCCAAGTCCACGCTTAACAACTGGATGCGCGAGTTCCAGAAATGGACGCCCGAGGTCGACGTGGTGGTGCTCCAAGGAGACAAAGACATGCGGGCCGATGTGATCCGCACGCGGCTCCTCACTGCACAGTTTGACGTGCTCGTCACGTCGTTCGAAATGGTCATTCGCGAGAAGGCCCAGCTCAAGAAGTTGCGCTGGCAGTACATCGTGGTGGACGAGGCCCACCGCATCAAGAACGAGGCGTCGTCGCTCTCACAGATCATCCGGCTCTTCTACTCCAAGAACCGGCTCTTGATAACCGGCACGCCGTTGCAGAATAACTTGCACGAGCTCTGGGCGTTGTTGAACTTCTTGCTCCCGGACGTGTTTGGAGACGCAGAAGTGTTTGACGAGTGGTTTGATGGCCAGGCGCAGGGTGACCAGGACCAGGACCAGGTGGTGCAGCAGCTCCACAAGGTGCTCAGCCCTTTCCTTTTGCGCCGCGTTAAGGCCGACGTGGAGACTAGCTTGCTTCCGAAGATTGAGACCAACGTGTACATAGGCATGTCGGACATGCAGCTCGCGTGGTACCGCAAGCTCTTGGCCAAGGATATCGACGCGGTAAACGGTGCGGTGGGCCGGCGTGAAGGCAAGACGCGCTTGTTGAATATTGTCATGCAATTACGCAAGTGCTGCAATCACCCGTACCTATTTGATGGCGCTGAACCAGGCCCGCCGTTCACCACAGATGAGCACTTGGTGTCCAACGCGGGAAAGATGATCATTCTCGACAAGATGCTCCGCAAGTTCAAGAGCCAGGGCTCGCGTGTATTGATCTTTTCGCAGATGTCGCGCTTGCTCGACATCTTAGAGGACTACTGCTTTTTGCGCGAGTACGAATACTGCCGCCTCGACGGCTCCACGTCGCACGAGGACCGCATTGCAGCGATCGATGACTACAACGACCCGCAGTCGTCCAAGTTCATCTTCTTGCTCACCACGCGGGCCGGTGGCTTGGGCATCAACTTGACCTCCGCGGACATTGTCATTTTGTATGACCTGGACTGGAACCCACAGGCCGATCTACAGGCCATGGACCGTGCCCACCGCATCGGCCAGAAGAAGCAGGTGCAGGTGTTCCGCTTCGTCACGGAAAACGCCATCGAGGAGAAGGTACTCGACAGAGCCGCGCAGAAATTGCGCTTGGATCAGTTGGTAATCCAGCAGGGCCGCCAGGCCACGTCTAACATCGGCAACTCCAACTCGGATTTGTTGGGAATGATCCAGCACGGCGCAAAGGCCGTGTTCGAGGCTGCCAACACATCGTCTATGCTCGACGACGACATCGACGCCATTCTAGCCAAGGGCCGTGAAAAGACCGCCAAGCTCAACGCCAAGTTCAACAAGCTCGGTCTCGACGATTTGCAGAACTTCACCTCCGACAACTCCATGTACGAGTGGAACGGCCAGAACTTTGCCAAGAAGGACAATGAGTCCTTGGGGTTAACCTGGATCCATCCTGCCAAGAGAGAGCGCAAGGAGCAGACTTATTCCATTGACAACTACTACAAGGACATGTTGAAGGCGCCCATATCGCACGCGAAAGCCACGCCGCCGGTCAAGGTGAAGCAGCCCAAAATCTATCACCCGCAGGACCACCAATTCTTCCCCAAAGACTTGATTGAGCTCTTGAAGAGGGAGCAGCTTGCCTACAAGAAAGCTGTGGGCTACGCCTACTCGCTCGACGACTTCGGGGACAGCGATGAGGACTTCTTGAACTCCTCCGACGAGCGAGACGATGTGCCCCGCGATATCCGGCTCAAGGAAGAACAGAGGAAGATCGAGAGCGCTACGCCGTTGAACGAGGAGGAGCTTGAATTGAAGGAGAAGCTTTTGTTGGAGAGCTTTTCTACTTGGTCAAGGCGCGACTTTACTAACTTTATCCACGCCTTGGCCAAGTACGGCAGACACGCCTACCAAGAAGTCGCTGAGGCTCTCGCAAGAGATGCCCACGAGGTCGAAAGATATACCAAAAAGTTTTGGGAGCTGAATCACGAGATTGAAGGTCATGAAAAGTACGTGGCCCAGATCGAGGCTAGTGAGCGCAAGGCTACAAAGCTCCACATTCAACAAAAGATGTTGGCTGTGAAGATCGAGGAGCTGGAGGATCCCCTTGAGGACCTTAAGATTCAATACCCTCCTAACAACTCTAAAAGAGTGTTTTCAAAACTCGAAGATCGGTTCATATTATGTTGTGTCTACAAATATGGATTATTTGCAGAAAAATTAGGGGAACAAATCAAGCAAGAAATTTTGCAGAGTGAGCTCTTTAAATTTGATTGGTACATCACCTCAAGAACGCCACAGGAAATCAGTCGACGCATCAGTACGTTGTTGCTCTCGCTCGCTCGGGAAAGCGAGGGCTCTGGTGGTCGAAAGAAAGGGAAATCCTTGAACAGCAGCCTCCAAACAGGCTCCGTTGAGCCAAGCACAAAAGAAAACTCACCCCTTCCAGGCGTGAGCTCCTCGAATGAGATGGAGACAGAAAAGGATAGTCCGGAAAAGAAAAAGTTGAAGACTGAATAGATTCATTCGTTCCGAAGAATCTGATATATGCTTTTTTCTCTACCTAATGATTCTTAGTCATATCGTTCCCCTAACCAGGAGAATAAATATTTTAGCATTCAGATAAATGCTGTTTACGATTCCAGATCTCGCTCTTGGGACACCTTAAACACAACCACGTACATCACATCACAAGTATTCTTTCAATATCTCGGGCTGGACGGTGGAAATGTAGTATGGAACCTTGTTAGCCGTCCAGCTCACAGAACAGTAGTCACTCATCTCAAAGCGCTCCACTTGGAGGTAGTCAAAGATGCTTTTCTCTCCGCTTGATTTGTACCTTGGCTGGAGAAAGTTTTTCAAACTGACGATTTTCGATCCCGGCTTCATACCGTAAAGAAGCTTGCCCACTTCATCATTCAATGCGAACTCAAACAAATAGTTGTTCACGAGAACAACGTCAGATTCAATACACTCTTCCCGAACCTTCTCATTTTTCACGAAACTTTGATCTAGGGCAAATGATAGATTCATCGCTTTCAACCCGAAAAGAAGAGTCTGTTTCAGCATGAAGATTTCTTGCTCCCGAGCAAGGCCCGATGCGTGATCCATTATTTCACATCCACCACTTTTCTCGGCCCCAAACTCAAGAGCAGCTTGCAAAGTAGTATTTCCCACACCACAACCTAGGTCGTAGAATTTTTTATGAGGCTTGTAATCAATCTTTGTCAAAACTTCGCTGACAAACGAAGGAAGGAGCTCACCGTACACCTCGGCAGAGAATGCCTTGTAAGACCTGAGCTTTTTGGAGCTTGGAGAAACGATTCTGGTGTATGCCCTCATGAGCAATTGATGAGAGCAATACCTCGAAATATCTGTTTTGTTGGCAAGCAGATCGATAAAAGCTACTGAATATGCCATGGGTCGCATATGCCGATACCGCGAAACAAAGACTTCTGGTAAATGAGTTTGATGACCACCGATAACGGGCAGCTTAAGAGTCAAGCCCATTTTCCTTTGAAACATTTTAGCATGTGATTGATTTCCAGTTTTGCGAGCTTCTTCGCCCGCAAGGAGTACCTCCATATAAAATGTTTGTATTTTCGATTCTTTTATGTCATGACAAAAGGCATAAGACTTCGGGAGATACACTCGTAAACTTCCGTTTATGTCAATCTTTGGATCGATTTCAATTGGGTACGGCGAAAGCTCTAACATCAATGCGTTCCATTTGTCAATAATGTGCATGAACTTCAGAAAGTCATTTCCTTCAACAGCCAGTATCATGCTTTGACAAAAATCCTCATATATTATTTTTTTTATTTTTTTTGAGTACGAAAAAAATAATCCATAGTGAATTTGAAAGACCTTGTTGATCTCTCGAATAGGGTCAAGTTGATTGCTTTTCGGCTCAGCCAAGATGTATTGTTCAGTGTGCTGTGGATAAAGAAGGTACCGAATGTGTAAAATGTTTCTTGGGTTTATTGTCATTTCATCTTCGGCGTTTTGGATCCGAAAGGGTGGAAATGTATCAGGGAGAGACTTATAGCAGTTATCATGCTCTCTGATAATATTAGCAGCCAAAGTGTTATTGATGGGAACCAGCTTCCCGGGCTGAAGAATTTCCAGGACATCAGAGCTGAATTCAATGCGCGAAGGAAAAAGAATCCGTGATGAGATAGCTTCGTTGAACAAGACGCGATTCTCAAAGAACACTGACGTGTCATGATTGATATCAGTGGGATCATATGGACTGATCTCTTCAAGGTCTGAAGGGTTCTCAGTATCCATGACGTCTTTCAACTTCTTCATCAATTCCATTTCCCCGTCGCTGTCTTCGGTCATGGGGGTTTCGGACATAAGTCTGCCTGGTTTACTCATGCGTTTGTTTTTCTTTTGCTCCATGAGTTGCTTCTGTGCTGTTTTTAATTTCTGCCTGTCTTTGAACTCAGGCACTAAATGCAAGACAGGAGTGCGTTTCCTTTTCTCGCCTGTCAGAACGGTGTGGCCATCTCCACAAATACTTTGGAACCACTCTGCTTCCTCAACAAGCTTTTCAACCTTTCCCTTCTCGCCACTTCGGGATCTTGTCCTTAAACGGGTTCGTATAAGGGGCGCTTTAATCTGTAATTTTTTTCGTTCTTTCTCTGCAAGGTTTTTTCTTCTGGTTTCTTTCCGTTTCAGCGTAATCAATTCGTTTGTACGAATCTTTTCTTGTGCTTCAGCATCATTCACGGGCTTCTTAGATTCCTTTGCTTTGAGGGCTTCTTTTCGTAGGTCGCTGAATTCCACGTCGGCCCTAGTCCGGCGTCTGCGGCTCCCTCGCGCAGAATCCTCCGCCATTGATGAGTACCATTGGGCTTCATAGATGAGTCGTTCAAGATGGCTCGAAAACTTACTTTGTCTCGAGTGCACAGACTCTAATTCCGTTCGTTTCTGCAGAATCTCGCGCCCGGAACGAAATAGAAGCTTCGACTGGCATTGTTTATCAGTCAATTCACCTTGCAAGCTCAAGCGCAAGATCTCATTTTCGGGTTTGGTGAAGGGAATCGATTCACTTCCGCCTCGGTCTTCAATTGTGGTTTGTATGTCCTTGATGAGCTTTGATAAAGACCCGTTGTGTGCAGCTTCTTTGATACCATTATCGGTCAAGTCAGATGTTATAATACGATCTATGAGTTCCTCATACTCGGTGTTTTTTGGCTCTACCTTCATTATGTTGAATTTCTTTTTCACAGCCAAGGCCTTCTGGCGCACGACCCCGATACGCCTAAAAGGGAGGTTGGTCTTCAAATCCTCAAGCCCAAGCCCCTTTCTGAGTCCATCGCAGATGGAGTCGACTTCAGCGCGCGTGAATCGCATTCTATGCGGGAAGTTGGACGTCGCCAACGTTCGGAGCTCTTCGGGAGTGTACCCGGGAAGAAAAGGAGAAATTTCTGAGTATGTGAGCATCTGGTTCTGGGCCGCGAGCTCAAACGCACTGATGATCAGACATGCAAGCACGCCGCGCTTGGCGCCGTAGAGCTCCTCCAAGTGCATGATCCGGGCGTGAATCGACTCCCGGTCCCGAGCAAAACACTCGTGTTCAAGCATAACGAAGTCGATGGGCTCGGTCCTGTGCCATTCCAGCACAATCAATTGGAGTTCGGGCCACGTGAGCTCTTCGGGAATAGAAATTTTGTCGACAGCTGTACAGACTTCTGCCCAGGTCAGGTCCGGAAACGCTGCGGACACGGCAGTCCTGCGGAAATCCGTCTTGGTCATGGGTGTGAGCCGTACCGTGAGGGCGCAGCGTTCCGTGTCCAAGACTGGTGATATTGTGCCAGCACTGTGGGGAGTGATGAGACCGTCCTCCAGTAGTACTTCCTCGGACATAGACCCTTTCTTAATGCGGCTCTTCCTTGGGGTTTTTGGCGGAGGCCAAGGCATGCGTGTCAACGAGGTGTGATTTCAGGAGTGTGTTGTTTTTGTGCTCGGGGATTTATGAATATAGTGAGTCTTTTCAAATGTTTCTTGTTTTCCTCCCTGTAATGAACCCCAAAAAGGAGAAGCCGTATGCCATACAATAGGTAACCAATGTGCCTGAGCGCCAGCTTAGAGGTCCTTCCAGATCACGGGACATGGGGTGACCTGGGTTTCGCACACCGCGGTGCCCTGCGCGTTTATTTTTCTCGCGGAGCTGCAAAAAAAGAACAAAGGAAAAAAGCCGAATTGCCCCAGGCCCGGCGGCTAAAAGAATAGTGTCTAAAAGCAGGTTGAAGAAATCCTGTAGGATGTGACGAGGCATTCGGGAAACTGGAGGGGGTCGGATTCTTGGTACTCGTCAACTTGTGAGTGAGCGGTCATCAAGGCTATTGTTTCAAGCTGGGTTCGTGTGATCCCACTGGTAAAATTGTTACTATATGCTCTGGGCATTTGAGTTTTCATAAGGTGTTGTTCTGTTCATTGACAGGGGCCTGTACCAAAAGACAGAGGTAGAATGATGGTGAATGGGGGTGCGAGCGAAGCAGCAAAAAATAACTAAGTAGAAACGACAGGCACGCTTGTCGAATGGCGCCAGCCATCAAGGGCAAGGCTATGAAAACATAGGTGCACAAGCTTTTGCTCTGGTCAAGCTGCAACGCGTATAAACACCTGGGTGCGAAACCGCGAGCAAAACAAGCACGGTGCTTCCTTGCCAGCCCTGATTTTTGCCCACATGTTGCACACTCAACTCATTCCCCCGACGATTGTCAGAGCTTACTCGCTCGAATACCGTTGAGACGGAACTTCAAATCTTTCAAAGCCTTGGTTTCCGGTCTCCATTGGTCGAACAGCGCGTAGAGCTCGCTGATTTCCTGCACTGCTGTGCTATGCCCTTTGCTGCGTGCGGTTCTTTGGGAATCGCCAGAGCCCCAATTTTTTTGGATGTTGAAGATAAGTCCTCGTAAGCACCAGGGCAAGATGAATGGGTTCGTACCTATCTTGCCAACATTGTATTCCCTCACATAAATCCGGTTCGTGAAGGGCGCGTCCACCATCGAGTCATGAGCACCGATGTTCTCGGCCGAGTCTGCTTGTTGGGGTAGTACTAAATCGTCTGTATCGAGCATGAACTTGACTCCCAAGTCGTACACTTTGCCGTCGTTATAAATCTTCGAGTGGCCCCCTCCAGTGAGTGGGCCCGCTAGGATGGAGCTGATTTCCTTGATGACGTTGTTATCGAAATACCCCATGTTCTGCAACTGGCAGCAGATTGAGATCAACGTCTTGATGAAAGATGGCGTCTTCGCTGAGCTGTCTATGTAGCATGCACGGTATATGTTGGGGTGGTAGATGTGGGATGCCAATGCGGAATAGAGCGGAACCAACTGGTCATTGATCGATCCAACGAGACAGATCTTGACGTTCGTGCCTACGATTGTCTGCATGGCATCTTTGTAAGCAAGCGACTGGGCGCTGTCAAACTTGGTGAGCTCAAAAAGTTCAATCATGGACTCGTGTTCAATGGCCGAGTAGGCCTTCATGAAAAGAGACTTATCGGTGCCGTAGAACGGACCATTGTTGACACCTGCCATGCCGAGCACCCCGATGCGCTTGTAGCTTGCGTTCTTGAGGATGCCCATCTTTATAAGCCTGGCAAGCAAGATGATAGAAACCACACATCCCTGCGAGTGCGCCGCGATGAAGACAAAATCGGCCTCGTTCAACTCCTCTTCCCATTTGGTGAGGATCTGCAAAAAAAACTCCACCCGGTCGAAAATCTTGCCCTCTTTCTCCAAAGCTATTTTTTGAATGCTTACGTTTTGTGTGTCGCTGTTGCTCATCATGTCGTTCTCCACAAGGTATCGAATCACGGCCTTTTCAGCCTCGTTGGCAAACTTGGACGAAGTGCCCTTGGGTGCTCCAATCAACGGGCGAATCATTCTTGTCGGGAAAAATCCATGCACACCAATGATCAAAATTTTTCTTATCTTGCGAAGCGACCCGAATTTACGAGGCAAAATGCTGGGCGTGTATTTGGGTGAGACGAACTTTCCGTCGTTGATCAAGAGATTTCCGGCATCATCGTTTGTGATGGAAACAGGGTTCTCACTTTCGCCGCTCCCACCAAGCAGTTTTTGTTTTTTGGTGCTAGTTGCCTGCAGATCCTGCTGCTGGCCGGTGAAGTACTTGCTATGGTTCGGTAGGCACGCCCGTTTGTGGGATGGGAGACGAGACAAGGACTTTCCATAGATCTTGTAGGTTCTTTCGTGGGGGAAGCAAAGCTCATTTTCCATGTCGGTTGCCGAGGCGGTAGTGGAACTGAAGCTCCCCTCATTATGCAAGCGCGACTGCTGGTTCTTGGGCAACGTGAGTCCCAAGCGAGACGAGATGGTCGTCAAATACGATTTCCAATGCCGAATGTCAAATGCGTGTGCGGTACTAAACCCGGCTCCGACATGGAGGCTCAGAGACGTCGATGCGTGGCTCGTGGGCTCCTGCAATTTGAGGCAAGTATGCCAGTCGGGCACTAGCACGTTTTCCGTGAGGTTCTCGTTTTTATGCGTGTTTATCCTGCTGAACTCTTTGGCACTGTGGTGCGGCTTGTACAACACTGCATCATCGGGCTTCAGTTCGCCCTCTTGCGGATCCTGTCCCACGGGCAGCTTTGGGGCCGCTTCTTTGGCTGACTCTAATTTTTTTTTGGCATCTCTCCGGGGAGACATTGTCAGTGTCAGTCGGAGAATTGTGTTGGTGATTCTGGTGTGTGCTGGAGAGTCCTTCCTTCCTGATGTATTTTCAGCCAGTGTCCAGAAACCCCACAGCGCCGCACGGCTGGGTGTTCCTGATCCCAAATCGCCGTCTTCTTGTTCCGTTATTTCTGCGAGCGAGCCATTGGTGCACGATCCCTCTTTCTCCGAGCCTGCCAGCTGAGCCGGCCGAATCTGGGGCCCTGCGGTCGTGTTTCCATGTTCTTCTGAGACGTCCGCAACTTCCTGAACACCACTGAATTCGTCGTCTCCGATTGCAGCGTCATTTGTGCTCGGTGCACGTGTCGATTCATGCGAGTTTGTGGAGCGCTCGCCCACACTGGCGTCTTCCGGGAGGCTGTTTGACCTCGAGCTTTTTGTGCTCCACCCAAGCCAGTTGCTAGCGGCATACGAGCTATACGACGCCGTCGAAGACTTGTGTTTCAACGTCTTGTCTTGTCTTGGGAGACCCTCTGATTGTGCATGGCGCGGCAGTTTCATGCCAGGGTCCTGTGAAAGCGCAAAGTTATCGATGGACGGAGACAGCGGTGTTCCAGGCCCCGCCAGCGCAAACTCTGAAACTGCGCCATCTGGCCTCAAGGCTTCCGGTTTCTTCGTCACATTTCCCACGTGCTTCAGCTCGGCTTGCTCATCCCCAGGCTTTGGGGCGGTGTCTGTGCTACAGTTGAAAACCTCGGCCGACCCCGCAGATTCTGGAGTGTTGCCACCCCACGAATATAGCCATGATCTTGCAGAGTTCAGCATGGACATTGTGGCTTTGTTGGAATCCGTACACGGCGTTTTGTTTTTCTTTGAGCAGTCTTCTCTGGCAGAAGCAAGGCGAATCTGGGATAATCTGGCCTCTTGGTCAGCAGAGAGTAAGGTTGATTGTGGCCTCTACAGCCGGTTCTGGATGCAGGCCCGAGATAAGCCGGCGAGGCGCTGTCTGCAGGAACACACAGCGGAACCGTGCCAGTGCCAATACTGTAAACCGTGCTGGCTACATTCTGAGCTGCATTCTTGTGTTCGCTCAGAACATCGGAGAGTGGAAGCAAACGTGTCCTGCAGGAGGGAAGCGCAGACAAGCCCCGAACCCCGAGGAAACGAAGGAGCTGGATACGGAGGTTCCAGAGATCCTATTTCCTGGCGGATGTGCCTGTTTTGCACGGGGCCCGTGTTGTTTCTCGCACCTGCTTGCCATTCATGGTTGTGCTCTGGCGTTTCTCCACCAGAATTCCAGGCCCGTTTTCAGGGACTCGAAACGCTCATTCCAAAAACAATGGGTAAGAGGAAGTTTACATCATGCCTCGAAGCAGCCCTTGTTGGGCTATGAGCCGAGCCTTCAATCACGTGAGCAGAACTTGCAGTTTTCGGGTGCAGAACGGCGTTCTTCTGAAATCAGGGTACCCTATTGTGGCGGTTATTTTGGTTAAATTGGTCTTGCACAGACCAGCACGCTTTCGGCGACACCTGCACAGACAAATCGTGGAAGGCGGGGCTTCGGAACGTCATTAAATCCAAAATTGGGGCGAGAAAATATATCAGGTTTGGCTGGTATGTTTCGGGCTTGGATGGGTTTCTGGCTGCAGACGTGCTCTCAGATCATTTCAAAGAGTTCCCAACAGAGACACTGCTAGGACTTTCCATGTTTTTTTGGATGAAACAGTGGTTGGAGCGAGAGTAGATATTTGCACGAACGGTGGCTTAGGTTTTTGGAAATACTGATGGCAGACAGAATTTGCGAACTTCTTTTTTGGAGTGATGCTCCCTCTTTCACGGTCATGTTGGTCACGTTGGTCAGGGCAAAATGCAGCGTTCAGAATAATGAGAAGAGACCTTTTTGGTGTTCATGAGTAGGGAATCTTGAAGTCGTCCTTACGCTGTGAGAAGATGCTGGCAATATACGGTGTCATCTGGGCAGTTACTGAAGCAGCTGCAAATCCCAAAACGGGCCATCAAATTTACACCTTGTATCCTCCTAGTGGTAGAAGAGTATGTTTCCATCTCGTCTTCAGATACCATCTCATTGGTTTTTTCGAATCGACCCATTTCTCCCAGATAACCTACAATTCTTATTTCCACTAACTTCAAATTGAGTGAATTCTTCTTAGCTCGGGCTGTTCCATGATGACTGCCGGAAAAGACTATCCTACTTTCACAAGTTAGTGAAAGTATTTTCTATATATTACGGGCCAGTTTCTGCATGGTAGTCTCAATACGAGATCTGGCGTCAGACTTGTGCAAATTAAAGTGACAGGGGATTCCTCTCATATGTTATCGAATCTTATAAAGCTTTGTTTGTGGGTGCGTTTGGAGAGTACTAAAGCATAAGCTCCTTGTTCCATTAAGAACTTATATTAATCGCTGCGATACATAACGCGATATATAAGTTGGATAGGGTTCAGATTAGTGACGGCTTTCTTTTCCTCCTTGGAGACAGTACTTCGTCTTCTTTTCTGAGCGCAATTGATACTATTGCGTCAGGATACTCCATCATCTTCATACTCTGGCTTTGAAATGGCCTAGGGTATACATTTCTGGAAGGCCATGTTAACTCCGAATGCCACTTTTGTTCTCCATCTTTCTCTCTCCATCTTGAACTCAATTCAATGGAATGGACTATTTTCTGGATCACAGCCATGCTCTGGTAATAGAGGTAGTCCAACAAATGCGGGCAAGAAACGTTCCCGTCGATATCAGCGCTCCACCTTCAAAACACTCATTTTCACAAGATACAAAGTTCCCAATGATATTTATGTTGGACCATTGTAGACAGACATGCTTTGTGTAGATAGAAGCTAGATTAACCCAGTTGTGAAAACTAGTCCTCAAGACTCCCTCTGATATGGCTCAATGCCCAGAATTCTTGACTGAAACTGTTGTGTTGTGAAACACAGTTCAGAACGCAATCTCCCACGTTATAGCTCCTCTTCTCAGCAAAAGATCTTGTTTTTCATGAAGGTGAGGCTGATAGATCTGTATCACATTCCATTTGTTTCAGTATTGTTATACTTGAGGCTGCCAACATTTCTGCCAGACCTATTGTTTCAACTAGATATAGGAGCCACAGGAAATCGTTTCATAATCGTTGCCCCCCTCACTCCGATAATTGGTAAACCTTCGAATGGCCGGTCCTGATTCAAGCACTCCGTGTATATGCATGTCACCTCACCGTATTCTCGTACCCATAATCTATTTTTGAGCAAGAACCTCTCTGTACCCTTCCATTGTTTCGAGTGAAACTGTGGACCCGCCACAGATAACAAAAATCACTACGTCGTCAGCAGCAAGCGTTCCAAAGGCTTTCAACAAGTCATTTCTTTTCATCGAGATAGCGACGGTCGCACCACAAGCAGGCTCGATTAATTCCCGGAACCTATCGTAATACGCGACTGTTGCGTCCACAGCCTCCAAGTCTTCAATCAACTCCACGGTGGTGGGATGCAAATTGTAATTATCGAGCGTGCGCTGTGCGATATAGGGAGCCGCCAACGACGTAGCAAGCGTGTCGATTTTGGAAAGTGGGACCACTTCCCCGGCCTCTACAGCGGATTTGAATGACGGCGTTTGTTTGGTTTCAATCACCAACACTGGGACTGCCAGCAACTTCTCATTCCGCTGGAGGCCCGAGACAACTCCGTTGTAAAGCCCGCCGCCGCCACAGCTGCATACAAGGCCTTTGACTCTCCCGGCGTCGATTCCAAGCTTCGCAAGCTGGTCCGGGATCTCGTCCACCATTTCAGCGTGGCCGTCCCAGAGGTCCTCGTTCTCAAACGGATGGCAGTATACGGGGGTCACCAGAGGGGGCAAATTGGCAATGATGACCTTCGTGAGATGAGTATCGGCTTCTCCCCAGTGGGCCCCGTGAACCACCACCTCGGCGCCTAATTCTTTCAACTTATCGATGGCCGTTTGCTTGGACGTTTCGGGCAATGTCACTGTACACGGAACGCCGTAGAAGTCACTAGCATAAGCAGCTGCCAAGCCAGCATTACCTCCGCTGGAAGAAAACACATGCACGTCCTTGCCAAGGGCCCGCGCCTGCTCGATTTGAGTCGTGATGACTTTACTCATGCCTCTGAGCTTGAAACTGCCTGAGGGCTGCTGGTTTTCTTTTTTGTATAGGAACCGGCATGGCGCATCTTCTATGAAAACCTCCTCAAGATCAGTGGGCACGGAAGGCAATACCATGGGGAGAGTGTGGACTATGGCCGGAAATCCGGCACCTTCGGGACCGGCTTTGGTGTCGGGGAACGACGAATCCGGTCACGTGACCGCGCTTCGACGCTAGGGGCCGATTTACAGCCTCGGTCAACGATATAGCCCGTTCTAGTATGCGTGCTTCGGGCGTGTTGCACCTAGAGACAGTGAAAACAAGCGAAATGGGGGTATTACCATACGAGAGCAGTCGGCCGTGTCTCCCTTTCATCTAAGCATATGAGTATTCTCCTGTATAAAGTGTCCTGGCACTTGTCATTTGGTGGCGTGTGGATCCATGTGTAGATATGAGCAAGAAGCTTTCCTGAAAAAGGAAGAGAGAGGGGGGGTATCCCTGTCTTTTATAGTGAGTTCATGTGTGAATGGCGGCGCCTCACTAGGACGTGTCTCAACCAGTTCCATGCCTCAACACCATCTGAAGCTGCTGGCTGTCAACACACCTTCCGCCGTCTGGTTTCACAAAAGAACCCCAACTGCGTCCGGAACTCACATGCCGCCCAGATTCCGCAAGTCGTCAGCTTACCTCCTGGTGCCTGCACACGTGGAATCAGAGGTGCTCGATGCCTATGCTGATGTCTTGAACGCTACCGACGAGCCGGATCTTGTGTTGCAAAACGTGCCAGATCTTCTCCGCCGACTCGAGATCCCCGTGTGCTTCACCAGAGACATTTCCCAGTGTGTGGAGTGGTTTTACGCCATGCAACAGACTAAACTAGCCAGGGCCAGCCTGAACTGGGCCGTGGTCGAGCAGCTTTTGCGGCACCTCACGATATCGCTGACCATTCTGGGCCAGTTTGATGTCTCGGATATTGTAGATATCGACAAGCTCGTGAACTTTTGCAATCGGCTCGTCAAGTTCCGAGACAACTACCTGCACATATCACAGAACTGGGCCTTATTCGTCGAGGCTTCGGGAGGGGCCGAGGGCAGGAAAGCCGATTACAGCCTCAAGCTCCCGGACTTGATCAAAGTCAAGAGCTTGCTCCAACTAGACGATATTGGCGACAGCATACTCATCGATATGCTAGGCTGCAGCCGGAGCAGTGTGGAAGGCGACTTGTTCAACTACAAGCTATCCGCGATAGCATTGGAGGTGGGCATCAAAGATTTTGCTGAGTTCATGGGCTTGCTCGGCGAGTATGACTGATTGGCCGGGAACGCGTGTCGGGGCAGGCGATCTACCTGGTTTTCTTCTGTGCTCAATGAGCCCGGTCAGATAGGCATTACATGGACCCGGATCGAGATATCATCGATTGGTCCTGGAATTCATCCCCGACTTCCCGGGCATGCAGATCAGGCATCAGGACCATAATACGTGGTATGGCTTTCATGCAGACGTGTGTATGGCAGACACTAAGAGGCATGGCGAGGCCTCTGGGCTGGGTATTGATCTGCACTCTGATATTGAATGGCAGACTTTTTCTGCCCGCCTCGCAGAATTCTATTTCACTGCTCGCGAGGAGCCCTATGGTCATGGCATCTGGCTCTGTTCGAAGCTGTTCATGGCTACAGCACTCAGACACAGGGAGCACAAGTACGCTATGTTTTGGGTATTTTCACCAGCGTGTCGCAAGACTCTTGAGTAGTCCTCTTACTGTGTTTCGGAACCCAAGCCATGGGACGAAGGTAGCAGAAGACCACGCGGACGTTGTCAACGGTGCAAGTGATTATCTATTCCCTGTATCACGGTGAAATGTACCTTGCAATGAGACAAAAGCGGGGCTACAGATGCCGGAAGTTCGGAAACCGGAAGTTCGGAGTACTAGGCTGGCGCGGTCTCGTGGTTTGTTCCTCTGGCGCTTGCTTCCAGAGAACAGCTTTCTCGAAAAGACTCACCTGGCGCATGACCAAGTGCAAGAAGAAATCTGTTTTTTGGCTCGCCTCCTGCCACATCCGTGTACAGGGGGACTTGAAACCAAGAGCTGGGGGCAGAAGCGAGGTGGTCGTCCGAACTTGTGCCTTCTGTCTAGTCTCTCCAACATGCTGCGTGCGACGGTCCACGGCTGAATAGATGGGATCAAAAAGACAGCACCCAACACCCATCTATTATTGCCGAGTATATCTGAACAAAGGAGCATGACTATGAAATAAAGGGCTCTCAGACAGCTCCAAAACACGTGTCTGGTGTCGGAACATGGGCCCTTTTGTTTCTCCTTTTGGGCATACAATATTTCAGCTTTGTTCCTACGATAAGTCTCTTCTGCAATATTCTTCACCAGAGAAGGTGAAGTGGACATACAGAGGTTTCTTCCTATTAGAGAAACAACTGTGAATTTTATATAAAAACCTTCAAAGGCTCACAGATGCGTACCTAGTGTCGAAACGGGGCGCGTCCTCTTCCGCTATCCATGGCCTGAACGATCCCCTGGGAACACAACTGTTTAAGTGTTGAGTATTATGTCACCTATACCGATTCAAGGGGTTGAACATACTAGATATTGTGGCGATCCTTTTCAAATCCTTTGAAATCCTTTGATACACTAGATGTGGTGGCGATTCAAAAAAACCACTGATTACGAACACGAGCCAATCCAAATATCAAAGGTACTACCAAACATAATGGGCTTGGATTTAGTAGGCACCAACACACCCGCTTCGAAACAAAAATCCTCGCTTCAGTACCTTCCAAAACCTCCACCCATAAGCCCCATCCGAAACCTCCACCCAAAAGCCCCATCCATAAACCCCAACCAACATGTGTCACGTGACCGCGCCGCCTTCAGACTTGTCTCGCTTCCGCCTCCGAAGTCCATCCTCAATGCCCAGCCGCCAGTTTCTCCACCGCCAGACCCGTCTCATCGACCTGTTTCTCGAGGAGCTCCCTCAATTGGCAACAGCAGATGTAGTCAACTTCAACAACACCAAGCAGTTCGACACGCTTCTCCGACACCTCGAACTCACCTTGGCGGTGCCCACCTTCTGCTCTGTGCCCTCAGAAAACATCCTCCACATTCTCTTCACGCTTGCGGCCCGGAGCCCGGCAGCCAACTGGTCACATGATCTGCTCGGCAGCTTTGCGGGCGACGCCACGGAGTACATGAAGCAGGTCAATCGGGCCTATGACGCGTCTCTCTACAAGGCGTCTCTCCAGCAGCGAAGCGTGTCTGTGTTGCGGCAGTACTTGGCGGTGGTGCGTGGTCTGCTGGCGCCGGCGGCAGATGGGTTGCGCAAAAACGTCAAGAGCGTGCTTCTGACCTTCTACAAGGCCGACGTTTCGATGTACTTTCTGAGCTACCGAAGACCCGTTCTCCCACGGAAAAGCAAGGCCGGAAAACGGGCTGGAGCGCTCAGTGGCGGTGTCTTGGGTAGCGGTGTTTTGGGTGTGGCGACTCTGGATGCTGGGGATTTGCCTATTCCCAGTGCCGTGGAAATCATCAGCGACTCAGAAGACTCCGATGCCTTGGTGGGGTCCCTGAACCTGCCGGACATCGTCCTGGACCCGTATCCACTCGACATACCGGCCAAGAGCGTGGCGTCGTTTTCCGATTTGGGGCTCAACACCTCGGGCTTGGGTGGCGCCGCGTCGCTCTTCAAGCAGATGGCGCATTTGCTGGCGTCCGGGTCGCCGGAACCGGAGGAGCTGCACCCGAAAAAGGCCCGTGTGCTCTCGCCGGGCTGGAAACGCATCCAGGCCTTCGACGACCACGTGATTCTGTACAAGCTCCTGGCGTCCGCCAGCTACGACATCTGGAGCCTCCTCAAGTGGGCGCTTTGGTGTGCCAACACCAGCTCCGAGTACCAGAAGTTCCTCTTCAATGCATGCCTGACGCACGTGCACCACATCTACCGGGCCACCGGCGCCTTCATCGGTCTTTTCTTTGCGTTCTGCCACGCCGAGCTTGCGGCGAGAATCGCCGAGAACAAGCCCCAGGCCGCCATAATTTCCCACCTTCTTTGCAAGCTCGGTCCGCGCCACGACTGGTATGACCGCGCTGTGATACATGTTTTTGCGGGGCTCGGTGTCCCTGCGTACGACAAGCCGTACCCCTGCTACAACCGAGAGCTCATCTTGACGAAAAACGACCCTACGGTGTTGAGCTCGCGCTGCAAAACCATGTATGACAACGACGACAACATGCATTCCATGGAACTCCGCACGCAAGTCTTGCTACTTCTTTTCCACTACGAGCATGTACTTTCTGGCGGCACTACGGGGGCCCGCGGCTTGATGGGCCATGTCAAGCTGAAGCTAGCGACGGTTTCCCTCGTGTACCTCAAGGCATTCTTTGCCAGAATGCCAACAGAGCTTGCCTCAATCATGGGAGCGGATCTCGGAATGCCGCCGTTGCAGGCTCTCGACGCCCGGCTCTGTTATGGGGTGCTCGGTGAGATCACCGGGGCCCAGTTTTCCATAGTTGTCTTTCAGGGGTTCGACTTCGTCTTGCAAACGGCCAACATGATTCTGCAAGACTCGATCTACCGCAGCGTGGTGGACAACGTGACTTTCGAGTGTGTGGACGACTTCAACGCTCAGTGGAAGAAAGTCATCTTCTTGGCCGAGTGGCTTTTCCGGCGTGCTCTCGAAGACGCGTTGGCTGAAAACGGCGCGCTGGTCCTGGAATCCGAATACGTCTCCATCGTGGAAAAAGCCCGGCAGGCGGATGAGCTTGCCATACGAGGCTACAAGGAGTTTCTTGAGAGCCGGTACGAGGACTCGGACTTGATTCCGGAGACTTCCTTCACGTTGACGCGGGCCGAAATTGAGAAATGGGAGCCATTGGGGATGTGCACGTTTGCCGACTTGGCCCTGTTCAAGCTCGGCATACCGATGCAGGGCTGACCAAGCTGCCTTTGAGTACCCAATAGCCGCGGTTGCATTGCATCTGGGAACTAGAGGCTGTTTAGTATAGAGTTCTTCTGTCTAGCCAACGGACGTCTTTGTTGGGTTCCCTTTACATAGCGCGCCATAATTGCGGCGAATGGAGGTAAAGCTGACCGTTCGCTGGTGCTTTGATGGCGAAGCTAATGTCACGATACAAGGGCCCGGCGACGGTACGCATTGCTGGTGCTCATACTATTATATTCTATACATATGGCGGTAGGACAGCCGTGGCCAGGTGTATCCGGATGCAGTGCGAGCAGCATGATGCTTTCCCCGGGTTTTCCAGAAGACGGCTAAATGATGTGCTTCACCCTGAAGTAGTGTCTCAAGTACTGGATCTGCCACGCACCCAAGGCAAGCAAGACCAAGATGATCAAGATGGAGAACCACTGCACTCGCGCGTTCGTGCTCTCGTTCGTGTCCCTCATTTTTTCCTCCCTCCCCTTCAAGTAGTGCAACTCCTGTGTGATCTCCTTCGTCATCTCGTGCACTCTCTTCAAGTCGACCTCGGCAGGCTTCAATTTCTCTGCGGCTTGCAACGCGTTCCAGTCGCGGGCACTGGCACCGCTCTCAACCTCCAAGTTGACCTCGCGGCTCAACTGGCGTCGGCCAGCGTGACCCCGGTCCAAGAAATTGGCGAAGCAGATGTCGATGGCGGCCGACTCGTGCGTGGTGAACGAGATGCGGGACTCCTTGTTGATGTCGTTTTTACGCGCAAACTGGTTGCCCAACGTGTCGATCACGGTCAACTGCAACTTCTGGCCGTCGCCCCGGTAGCCGTCGGTTTTGACGCTGATCACCACAAGCTGGTCTTTGCCCACGAAATCACGAATACATATTGGGCGGGCGCTGTCGAGCGCGGGCACGTCGAGCTGCAACGCGCCGGCCAACAGAAGAAGACAGGTGAGAAAAACCCACGATTTTGCGAACATTGGCTGTATTCTGGGCGGCAGCGGTGGGAGGTTTCGTCCGTCGACAGGTATGCTTGTCTGGTTGAAGGGCAGCAAGGGAACCACGGTGGAGCTGGACGCGCGAAAAAAGACAGCATTGGTGGTGGAATTGGTGTGTGGCCACGCAGGCTTCGGCAGACGCGCCCAAAATGGGGCGGCAAAATCCGCGGGCCGGCTGGGGAAATCAGATAGAGGGGCCAAAAGGAACACGATCTGGGCGTGACCTGAGCGAGAGTGGTGCTGGGCGAGAGCTCTGTTTTGTACTCTTGGGTTCAGGGGTCTTTGATTTTTCTGGGTGTTGGTGTTGGTGTTGGTGTTGGTGTTGGTGTTGAGAATAATGTTGTTGTTGATATCAATGTTGTTATTGGTATTCAGAATAATGTTGTTATTGGGATTGACTTTGATATCGACTTTGACTCTGATGTTGGCATCGACATCGATGTTGTTCTCCGTTCTCTGTTGTTTCCGGTTCTTGTTTTTGTTGTCCTCTGCCTATCTGACCCTGGGATTTTCCATGATCCTGCTTGGGTGTTATGTCTGCCGCCCCGTGCTGCCATATATATTACCTCGATATATCAGCTCCATTTATCAGCCCCATTTATCACTTCCATTTATCAGCCCCATTTATCAGCTCCATAGGCTAGCTCGAGTGCATTTTGCAGCTGGCCAGATGACGTGTGGTACAGTCCCTGTCCGAAGCGCGGACTTCTATTAATAAAGGAACCTCCCTTTTCGGCCCCGGCCAGGAACCAATATTGCGGTGTTTTTTCGTGCCCGCTTCTCTTTTGATTTCGGGTACAAAGTCTGCGTTTCTTGATCTTTCTTTTCCACCCCCGATTTTCCGACCTTGCAATGGATCCACTATATCTCCGTTGGCACTACTAATTATTACCCCTACTCAGCAGTATTCTCATCTTTCCAAAGTTGCAGCATAATACTTCCCCGATTACTCGAAGCCAGTCAGCACCCTAAAAATTCCCGGTCCCCGAAATCCATTTTTCATTCCACTTCCTCTGTAATTCTCCGTTCTCTTGGCCGGTGTCTGGGGCACGTGACCGGCCCTCCAGGCCCCTCTTGTCGCCCGCACTGGTCCGCGGAGGTACGGGTGTGCGGCCCGGGAGTATTTTTCAGTCTCGAACTCAACTCCGAAACTACAAACAGCAGAAATGGCAAAAGCAAAGTCCGCACACACAATGGTCAGGCTCGTGTCGCAGGCCAAGACCGGGTATGAAAAGTGGTTCAAGATCCCCAGACACACGCAGCGTCTCAGTCTCATTTTGTACGACCCTCGCGCGCAGAGACATTGCCTTTTCACCGAGGCCAAAAAGAGAAAGGTGCCCGAGGCCGCTCCTAAGGACTACACGAGAACGCATGTGTAGGCGACACGTTGGGTTGTAAATAGTAGGATGCTTGAAGCACAAGGGACGGATATCGGCGCACGCCAGCACATAGAAATATACGCAGTATGACTCGAGGAAAGCCTAGCACGGCACGAAGAGGCGATGGACCGAATGTAGTGAAACCAGCAGCGAGCGAAACATACACGAGGCAACCATGAGTAGATGGCAAGCTAGCAAGAATAGGGGAGAAGGGTCCGGCCACAGAAACGAGTTTGACTCATCGGCAAAAGCACAGTGTCCGATTCGTAGCAGGCAAGCTTTCTTCAGCGCCCAAACCGTGTTTGAAATCTATAATTGAACAGACATCAATGGCCGCCGCAATCAAAAAAACAGGGCTTTCAGACCAGTCTTCTATGTACATGATCCCCAAAACACCACGCCTAAAAGGACTTGACGGTCCAGTCCTCGCCTGCTCCCAAAATGTCTGCATCGCCCAACACAGTGTAGACGTTGCTGGCGCCATTCGCCAAGTACTTCTCGTTGGCTTCCTGGAGGTCCTGGACACTCACGTCCAAAAACTGTTCTCTTCTCTGCTGCCTCATGTCGTCGCTGATGCCATCGAAGAAACGTGCGGCACCCTCGCCAGAAACGTGGCTGGGCGCGTCCACGCTTTGGAAAATCGCCAACTTGGCCTCTTGCAACGCCTTTTCGTCCCACAGCCCGTCAGCGAGGTGGGATCTGGCGGCCTGCGCGCTAGCCTCAAACGCCTGCACCGATTTGATGGCGTTGGGGTCGCGGTACGAGTAGAAATTAAGCGTGCCGCCCAAGCCGTCGCAGTTGAGCCCGCCACCGTAGGCACCATTGGCCTCGCGGATAACCGAGTGCAAGTGCTTGAAAGTCATCACCTGCGACAAAACCTGGAGCGTGGCACCGTCTTTGCTAGCATACGGGGCCCCGAGCTTGGCCAACGACGCATAGCCCACTTGGAACGGCAAGTTCAAGACGGTTCTCAGTACGGTGCTAGGCAAGAAGGCCGAGGCCACGGAGCCGAGAACGTCGGGAACTTGCTGGTTGTTCGTGCTGATCTGTGCATCAAAGGTGTCTATAAGCTGCTCGTTCAGCATCACTGCGTTTTGCTCGCCCACGACGCTGTAGCTAAAGCCCTTGTTCTGCGAGTCCACGAAGCCCTGGTTCAAAAGCGTCTGAATCTCCCGCAAGACAGGAAGAAGCTCCAGCTGCAAGTATTCGCGGCCGCGTTCCTCGAGCCTTTTGTTCATATCCATGACAAGCCGGACCTGTCCAACGCCCGAGAGGAGGTCGTTGATGTGCTTTGTTGGCGTCAATTGTGCGCTGGAGAAGGCGCCCGCGTACGAATGGCCGCGGTCGGCAATGGTGTCGGACTGGCTCTGGGCCAAGTTCTTGACCAAGGTGGCAAGCTTGTCAAGCACCACGTCGTCCGCCGCGAGAGTGGTGGTGAGCAAAATTTCGCGCCACAAGTCGTAAATGTGAGCGGAATTTTCTTGAAGGGCCATACCGGAAAGCACGAAAAGGAGCGTGGGCTTGCCTAAGTCATACGGGTCCGTCTTGGCGCGTACGGCGAAGCTGATACCGCCCGTGAGCAGCTGGATGCGGGTTTCCAAGTCAGTGATGGGCGTAGCCACAGTACCGGCCAAGTCAGTCAAGCACGTGGTGAACAATGGGAGGTACTTGTAGAGTCGCTGCGGGAGGTAGGCCACGTCCTTCTTGGCAGCCATGTACACCAAGCCGTTGGTGGCGGTGACGCGGGCCTGGATCTTGGCGCCCGTGCCCGCGGTCTTGCGGAACTCCAAGTGATGACTGTCGCCCGTGCGTGGGATATCCTGGACGGTCAAGGTAGGCAATACGGACACGTCTTCGGGCTGCTGCTGCTTGCGCAACAAAGACTGGCCGCGCTCGAAGATTAACCTGCGGTCGTCGGGCGAGAGCAGCTGTACGCGGGCGTCGAGCGCCTGTTTCTCCTGCGTCGCGAGCACATCGTTATAGTGCGCGTCCGGCACCATGGTGAAGTTGAATGTGGGCGTGGCCGGGTCAAGGAGCACCTGCTCCACCAAGTCCTGAAACATGCGGAGGCCGCGGTCGCGGTACTCACACTTGAAGCGATCAAGCATGGGCTGCACGTGCAAAAGCTGGAGCGGGTCCATGCCATTGGTCCAGGACGGAATCACGGAGTGAAGCAAGCCCAAGCCAAAGTCAGGCCGGTGTTTCTTGAAGCCCAACTCCAGCTGGTGAAGAATGGCATGCACGCGCGCGTTCCACGTGCTGGCGGGGCCCTTGGCAAGCTCCGGCACCACATGTTTGCGCAAGATGTCGCGGACTTTCTCCGGGAGAGCATCGGCCTTTTCGCGGGAGAGACTGGCCGCGCCCACGGTGAATGAAAGGAGCGCGGTGGTCTGGTCGAGCCCGCTATTGGGCAGGAAGTCCTCGGCAAAGCCGGTCTCGATCAAGTGGCGGTAGAAGGGCGCGTTGTGGCCGTCGAAGAGCAACGACGAGAGCGCCTTCCACTTAAAGACCTCGTAGTGGTGGCCGGGCGCGAGAGCGTCACCCAAGTACCACGTGACGGACGCCTTGAGCTGCTCCTCGAGCGGGCGGGCAGACATGGCGTCGGGTGGCCCGGAGACAGAATGGTCACGTGCCGTGGCGCCGGTCTGGAACACGGGCCGGCGCACGTCGAGCGCCCGGGCACGGGCACCAAAGCCTGCGTACTGCTCGTCAAGCCTGCGAAGGGGCCCCTCCAATGGGAAGTGGCCATAGGTGAAGGTTTTGGCGTTGGACGGGTGGTAGTTTGCCGCGTGGAAGTCCACCAAGTCTTCGTACAGCAAGCGCACAATGCAGGCCGGGTCGCCGCCCGAGTTGTGGAGCTGCGGGTACACAGCCTGCTGAAATTGCACCCAAAACAAGTAGCTGGCGCTTTGGCACTGGCCTTTCATCTCGTTGTACACCACGCCTTTGAACAGGAGCGGGCTGGCAGCGTCTGCCACGTCCGTGTGCTCGAGGCGCCAGCCCTCCTGCAGGAAGTCCTCGTACGCCAACGTGGGCTCGAACACCGCCGAGAGGTACACGGCCAAGAGGTTGTCGTAGTCTTTACTGTTGGTGGTGGCGAATGGGTAGTAGGTGTAGTCGTGCCCCGTCATGGCGTTCATGAAGTTGCTGAGCGAGCGGTTAAGCATCTTGAAGAACGGGTCGCGCACTGGGTACGACCGCGAGCCACAGAGCGTGGTGTGCTCCAAGATGTGCGGCACGCCGCTGGCGTCCGGCGCGTTGGTCTTGAAAGCCACGGAAAACACGTTGTTTTTGTCCGTGGCCGCGTGCAAGTGGAGGTGCTGCAGGCCCGTGCGGGCGTGGCGCAAAAGCACGGCCACGAGCGAGAACTCCGGCACGCTTTGTGTCTTCTCGACGGTGAATCCATGGATTACCTGGCCGATAGGGTACTTGACGAGAAGCTCGGCCTGGGCCGCTGCCGAGGCCAAGTTGCGGCTGTGCGCGAGGCAAAGGGAGCGGGCCGCTGCGGGCAGGGCGTGTGCACGGAACATGGGCTGCAAAACGGCGAGTTTGGAGGCGTTTTGAAGGGTGTTGTGGGCGGTTCAAAAGAAGAGGGGGTTTGCCATTGAGATTATGTAACCGTTTTCGCGCGCCAAGTCGATGGCTGGGCCCGTGCGGCGCTTCCAATATTTGCTCGTACGTACATATTCCTTTCGAGCGAGAGACTATGGCGCAGAGAACCAGCGGTATAGAATGAACCAGATCCTTGCCCGGAACAGAGAGCCCTCTAGCGGGAAATTCTAGTTGTGGCAACCATTGGGTGTTCTTGTATATAGGGTGGTGGTGGTCGTTTATGACATTGAGGAACGTGAAGCTGCTGCATGGGATGAAACCGGCTTTGAAAAAAAGGATTTCAGTTTTTCCTCGACCAAAACCCGATTTGATTTTCGAAAAACTCGGCGAATTCCTGGGCGTCCTGGTGCTGGTGGTGGAGTCTGGGTGCCTTCTCATTTTGAGCGTTCAACGCGGAAAGATGCCCTATACGTGATAATAAGAGGGGAGGCGGTTCGTTCAATTTCTCGTTCAATTTCAAATTGGGTATTTGCATGTTTCTAACGCAGGGATGCCAAAATGTCTATGTTGTCGATTTTGGCGCAAGTGGTTAGGGGTGTACCTTATCAGTGGAACAACATACTTCCGTCGCAATGTGTTAGTACAACTTTCGGTTTGAGGGGGTACAAATCCATCAAAGTCCAATCATGTGAATTTGCGATATTCCTAAGCAACACGGATTGTACTTCACTATGCCTGGCACTTTACCGGTATGTCCGTCCACGACGCCCATACTAGATATCATAGTATCCCGTAGCAGTAACGAGCTGGGCTGAATACATTGGGTTGAAGATTACCAGACTATTCATTCAGCACAATTGCCGGTTTTTTTTGCAGAACAGAGAAAACATCAGGGCAGTTTGTCATATAACCAACAAGGATATTCTAGTTCGGGCCAATTCAGTGGTCTGGGTGGCAAATCGGAAACGGAGGTTCGAGGTGGGGCGGTTTTGTGAGATTGCGGTAATGAACGAGAATAGTTGCTCGGGGTGGATGGGACGTATTTGGCGGAATACCTAGTACACAACTGCACGACCATGGCCTTCCTATAAAGTTCTAGGAGCCAAGCCTCACCTATCACGTGGGTGGAATTCTTTGACTATCCCGGGCTCGGAATTCTGGTGAGTGAGGAAAAATCCAGTTGTCTGAGCGGGACGAATCCTGTGCAAGCGCTGGTGTTTGTTTTGTTCGGGCAATAGTAAATGGCAGGTGCCAGATGTGAAGTGCTCTGGGTGCGAGATCTTAGTGATCATCAGACAGGCAAATCTAGACGGCTCCGACTGCAGAATCTCTCAACGTACTGGAAAATGACGAGTACTCGAGTTGCTTCGAGGCCTTTCCGGCTCTGGGGGAATCAGTTTTGTGGCCCAGAGCAGGCAGTTTCAACAGGGCCCGAGGCGATTTCCTGGAAATGGCTGCGGAGCCGAATATCACATGGTGCTAGGTCCAAGATCTTGACATCTGAGACACCCAAGCTGCCTTTGGCGTCCGGTCTCAAGAACAATTCCAGCGGCTGCCGCGGAAATGTGTTTGTGGGAAACCCGACATAGGATGGAGGCCAAAAATATTCTGCGAAATATCCTCACTGTGGATTTACGAAGAAACCACTATTGCTGGAGACAAAGGAGGAGCTTGCGACCAATTTGGCGAGGACTGTAATAACAAAGCATTGCGTCAGTTCCAGACCTCATGATTTGGCGAGGCTAACTGAAGGAACTGTGGGGAAAATTGGAATAGGGATCCGGTCATTTGGGAGTTTTCCCGGGAAAATTCCCGGATGAAGCTGGGGATTCTTGAATGGCTGCAGGGGTCCTGGGATGGTTTGAATGTGGAAGAATGCGTGGTTCCAGGCACGACAATGGCCCTAATAATACAAGAGCCAAAAGTACATGGTTTGATGTGCGCGTCTTAATAAGCACGTAGGTGCAAATATTCCACGGGCCCGAGCTCGGGACCCCGAGAAAACTGGAGGGATATATATTTAGTTGCCGGGAGGGGAATACGTATTCTTCATACCGGAGTATTGGTTTACTTAGCTGGGGCAATATGGAATCATGAAATGGGTGTGTGCAAGATGTGCAATAAACTCAAAATTAGCCTCGGACCGTTATACAGTGCCTGTTTCTGGTTTTTGGCGCGATACATCCAACCTAAGAAATAACTATAAAATAATAATACCATAAAATAATAATACCATAAAATAATAATACCATAATATAATAATACCATAATATAATAATACCATAAAAAGAAACGTGATAGCTCTAAGCAGCTCCCAGATACATAGCTGCTGTCAGGATGCGACAGTCCATACGTTAGTCCCAGCCTGAACAGCCCCTGGGCATGCAGGGTGATATTTTATTTAATTCTATTTTTCTTCAAACTCCAACATTTCTGAGTCTACCGGTCATAGCTGTGCACGTAGTTTTTATGACGTCATCGCCTCTTCAAATAGCGTCCTGTAGTCGCTTCAACTCCGGAAATTCAAAATGCTTACGGAGCTCACTTCCAGCGACCAGCAAAATTCCACGATGTCTCAAGGAAACACCAAAACAGAGGCTGCATAATGTTGAGTGTGGAAATTGTTGAAAAACGCAAAGTTTTGATACTCAATTACAGTCGATAGTATGATCGAAAAGAGTTCTGTTGTATCCGTACATCTCCGAGAACGTTGAAATCCTTCGTCATCGGCTGTGAGCGAAATGTTGGCTAAATGTTTTCACATGGCATGTTGTATATGCCAGATGGAGAGACCATATGAAGATGAGTAAAAACCCTGGTGGGAAAAGATTCAAATGAGTTAAAAATTTGAGTGAAAACCTTAGTGAAAGATTCGAGTGAGAACGTTAGTAAAAGATTCAAATGAGAAACTTAGTTAAAGATTCGAGTCTCATCACACAAGAGCAGGCCCTCCTTGTTCAGGTTGCCACCCATTTCTACAGGAAGTTTCGGTACAAATAGTATTCTCTATGACTACCAAGTCTTATCGCTTCAAGGGTAGAATATGCTGCCCACTGCATATCCCGTGTCAAGTGACCTTTCTCGCCCAGAAAGTTCTATTTACCAGTCTTCCACCAAGAAGAGACTATCTGAAAAAATACAATGGAATTTAATACGGACTATATCTTACTGTTTTTGATATGCCAGTCGCAGTATTAGGACTCCCATTGTACGAATAGTCTTATCTGCATATGTGGGTACGAATTGTCTTCTCTGCATATGGGGTTGACCGAACAATGCTCCATAGTCATGGGAAGTTTTTCAAAAGAAACATCATATTAGACGGTGTCACTGGGGAATAGAAAGCCCCACCACTAACGAAATACAATGAAGAAACAAATCACAACGGGCTGTTTAGAGGTTTTCATGTATATTATTTATACAGTTTTGCTCCTTTAGATAAATCTAACAAAAACAAACACTGGCTGAGGTGAGAAGGTGCAAGCACCGATCACGAAATTGCCCAATGGTTCTTAGGAACCAAGAAAAAATAGGGGATGTGACTCCCCTCCAAGGCCTCTGCCCATTACCAGTGTCAATCACTTGAATAATACTAACTAATAAGGAGAAACCTCAAGAAACTTGGAGTGAGAGGTATATAATGACCTTAAGCGAGTTAAACAAGCACAGTCTGACTATAAAGAACCGCCAGACTACTTTTTAGAGCTGATCTATCTATCTACTTGTAGCTACAAATTCAACTTACATGCACCCAGAAACTGACGGTTGCGGCCATACCACTGAGAAAACACTGTTTCCCGTCCGATCAACGATTGTTAAGCTCAGTAGGGCCACACTGAGTAGTGTAGTGGGAGACCATATGCGAAATTGTGGTGCTGCAATCTTTTTGCCATCTTTATCCTTGAAGAGATCAATCTATAAACCATGCTGGCCTTGTTTCCAAAGCCGTCACGCGTCTTAGTTTTGAAGTCCTAGCCGGGCGATGTCCGGCACAATGATGATGCCACATACCCATTTGGAAACATCTGTATAACAAATGCAAAACAAGAGCCCAAGCGACAAAATTGAGTTGCCAATAAGACAATGCATATCGATAAACACCGTAGAAAATCCTACTTGTTTGTAAATTCACGAGGCTCTGGCGACATTTGATCGGGCAAAACTTCAGATTTGTCGAATAAAGGCAGTAAACTGTCTCAGGGTTCAGGCGCAAGAATGTATACTTGCAGCTATTTAATAGATGGGAACTTCAAGAAAAAAGCACTAGTTGCGTGTCAGATATGATCGCAGCGCAAGATGGAAAACAGCTCTTTTTGCCTGATTATGCAACTCGAGATCCAAATTGCTTCCGGGGATAGTTCTCGGGGATATGTTGGGTTTATTTGCATCAAAAAGTTTGAGGCTTCCGAGAAAATTTTGAGCTCGAAATGCAAGCCATCATCATAGGACCGAAATTCAAATGTTTGTTCGTGAGAATACTCCAATGATTGCAGTATCAGAGCTCATACGGACTCCTCTTCAGAACAATCACCCTATCAAATTATTCTGGTAAAAATAAGACTATCTGCCGGGGTGGAGACAATTTTGGACTCAGATCGAATAATTGGAACTAGGGCTACCGCATTCATTTCACATGTAACTAAGCTCAGCTGAGCGTATGAAATTGGCTCTAGACAGATGGCTCAGGCGAAAATACTCAGTCGCTCCAGGTGGGAAGTATCGGAATGGCGTCAGAGATGGCAGGAATCCAACGTTTCAGAGCCCCGGGCTGAGAAAACCTGTGATCATAATTTTGGAAGAATGCAAGAGAAAAAAACAGATGTCGTGGTCTTTCTCTGTGGGAGGAACCGGTTAGGAACTTCCGAGAGGTGGCTGGAGCGTTATTTGTGAATCCAAGGGTCTTTGAGTGGGTTTGTTTTCAGATCTGAGGAGTGCTTATGAACGCTCAATGAAGATTTCGGTAAGCATCATATTTTGAAAGACGATAGTGGATAGGGTCGAGCCCGAGCATTCAAAAACGCCTATGCTTGTTTGGAGAAAAACAGGAAAGCCAATATCCCGATTAGATGGCATCGATCTTTTAGCATGATTCTCAGGCCCTTTTATCTATGTTCATTGCACATGTATCCAAGGCGATTCTGCTGGACTTACTCATCTGGAGCGTCTAGTTGGAATTCTTGTCTTAATATCAAGGGAATTGCATGTGCTTGAAAATAGCTCCCGACTGTTGTTCCCAGAACCCACTTCATCAGATAATCAGTGCACATGATATGGATCTTCAATACCAACGATAACTATCTCCGAGAAAGTTCTCATGAGTCAAGGAGTAGCTACTTTATCTGTCGGTTTTAATTTTTATGAAAACCTTCTCGGTGCAATACACGACGTCGACAACAGCATACACTAAACCTGAATGTGCTTTCAAGTCTTTGGAATAGTGCAAATTGTGGACTGGAGTTTTGGTGATTTCTCGAAAAGTAGCAAACTCTTGAGTGATCCTCTTCGAGCCCACTATTCATTTCCTTTTCCATTGGCCGGTGACACTAACGGATCTAGCTGTGAGTCTTTGAACCAGCCTCACAGACAGACTTTGAACCTCTTTCATCAACCTGCTCCACCACACTCGGACCTTAGAATTGGCACCGACACGGGTATAAGCGGTCCAAAGGAAAGGCAGCAGGGAAAATCAAGAATGGTGTTGATGCATATGAAAGAATACAACACATTGCACCGATACTCAGAATCCACACTGCACCGATATATAATAATAGAGAGAACGGCTTGGCACTCTCTTTGATAGATCGATAGCAGCGTGTCGGAAAAGACAGAATCTATAGGTCTAGCTCGTAGCATTCGACTGGCAATCAGCATGCACAAACCATATACCGATCGAAACTCCACACGTTGGAATACGCGAGATTTCAGTGTATGGTCTCCATGCTAACATATCTAATACTGCTGGAGCAACTCGCCAAAACATCTGAGCCCTTCGGAAATGTCGTGGGTCGAGTTGCCGAACCCAACGCGGAGCCAGCCAGGCATTCCAAAGACTTCGCCAGGCACAATCAAAGTGCTGTGCTTTTCAATCAACTTCTCGGCAAATTCCATTGAGGTAGCTTTGATATGAAGCTGCAAGAAGCACGTGGAGCCTCCGCGGGGGCACACCCACGACACCTTGTCGTTGTGCTCGTCAACGAATTTCTGCAACACCGCCAAATTGGTCTGGCAGATCTTGTGGTTTCTCTCTAGAATGCGCGCGGTGTTTTGGAGGGCCACTGCCGCCACGTGGTCATCCAACATCAGCACGGAGATGGTGTTGTAGTCACGTTTCTCCCAGAACCCCGCACTGTACTCCTTGTTCTTGGTCACGATCCAGCCCACACGCAAACCAGCAAGCGAAAACGCCTTGGACATGGACCCCGTGGAAATGGTTTTGCTGTAGCCAAAGTCCACAATAGACTTGACCGGCTCGTGGGCCTGGAAATGGAAAAGCGGGCGGTACACCTCATCACACATAATCGTGACATCGTGCTCCTTGCACAAGGCCACGATCTCGGCGAGAATGTCATTTTCCCACACAAAGCCCGATGGGTTGTTTGGGTTGTTGAGGACCAACAAACGGGTGTTGTTTTGCGACATCATGCCGCGGAGCTCATCAAGCCGGGGCCGGTACTGGTCCTCCGCCCTGATATTGAACATGTCAACTTTGGCTCCAAACATCTCCGGCACCGACGAAAGCTGCTGGTAGCTGGGAGCCACCACGATCACGTGCTCCTGAGGGTTGACCACCGTGTAGAAAACAAGAAAGTTGGCGGCAATGGCACCGTTGGTCACCACCACATCTTCGGGCGTGACGCCGGATCCTTCATACAAGGCGGCAATGGCACCCCGGAGTTCGGGCGATCCCCTGATGTGGCCATACGTGAGTTTCTTGCCCAAGAGGTCCTCGGCCATTTTGGCGCTGGCCTCCTTGTCCATCCCGACAATCTCCGGGATGGTCAACGAGTCGACGCAAGTTTCGCCCATGTTGTAGACGATGTTTGTTTCATGCTTGTCCATAAATTGCTCCACAGCAAATGCTTCCTGTTGAACCATGCTATTGTTATCGAAAGATTGAAGGATCTCAGCGGCCTAGAAAGAATACGTTCGCATCGATGTGCTGGTACTGTGAGGCGAGGGCATGATCCTATATATATGGGGCTGTGCGGGGAAGAATACGCCGGCGCCGGGCAACAGCACAAAGTAGACTGTGTGGCTGGAAAACCCTTGGCTTCATTGTTCGGCTTCCCTGATTCACTTCTTCGAAGACCTCTTTCAACTCCAATAAACGTGGATCTAGCTTTTTGGGAGCTTTGTAACATTGACAGACAACACAAATTTTTGCTGACACGTTACGAGAAGAGGGGGGCTCGTGGCTTGTACCTCCTCAAAGAGTTGTTGAAACACCACATCAAATTGTTGAAGTCCTTTGATCTAAAAACCTTGGTGAAATGGAAAAATTCAGAGTCACAAAGAGCTTTTCTTCACCTGGGACGCTAGTTTTCTTCCGAAAAAATGGTTCATTTGGCGGACTAATTGAGGACTGGCACGCCTGTTTGCAATTCCAGGGTTAGGCGATCTGCCGAAACAGGACCCGCAGCTGTATGCACGCAGGCTCGTGGTGGCCAGAGATAAGGAGATGGGTCCTGCATACAGACGGCCATTCGTGCTGTTTCTTAGACCCGGCCTGCTTTCATGTGTGCTTGAGCTTTGGCGATAAAATGCCCATTGGCTTCTGCAATACCGCATCTACGAGGACGGAGTGCAGAAATAGAGTCCGTTGATCTTTGTGCACTATTGGGATAGCGATGGCACCTGCATACATGGACCGAATAGCCCCCTCACGTCCGCTTCTAAAAGATCCCCACTTCAGCAGGTGGGACTTCTCCACTCATCAGATTTAGTTTATCATTTGGAGCAGCTGCCGGTCCAAAGCTCGATGTTTTCGCAGACTCTGACATACCCGAGATCTATGCATGTTGTTATATCATGTGGAAATAACTTCTACCAAACGCGTAAATATTGATGTGGGGATTTCCTTCAGCTCATTGAACCGGGAGAGATCCCACAAACAACAAATGACATGCTGCCGGGTGTGGTTTCCATATCATCTTCATGAATAACCCGGGTCGAATTTTGTTGAAAGAAATGGAGAGGTGGAGGCCGTGAATGTGGGAGGTATCAGCTACGAAAACAGCATGTTCATATCGAAGAGAGATGTGCTTAGTTCATCAGTACGATGTTGTGCACCATCATTTGGCCATTCTCCAGGAGCTCTTCAACTCTGGCCCTTTGAAGCAATACTGCAGGCTAGGTAGATAGTGGCAGCTAGCTCCGATAGGGTCCGGATATGTATCTGGGCGTTGTTTGGAATTCCCGTGACCGTCCGGCGCTGCCACCTTTTCATAGCCATTGTTTTGAAAACCAAGGCACTCTAGACAGAGACAAAGAAATCCGTGGGCTTCAGGAACTTTTCCTTGGGGTAATGTGGAGACGGCTAGATTTGTTCTGTCTTTATAGCGGATTGTGACGTGAATTTTTGACAGTGACCGATCTGTATGTGGATCTCTACAACGACACTACGGTGGCTTTCGGTTGAATGAAACCAGAACATTTTTCCAGTAGCTGTTTGAAGCTTGGAATTGTTGGAGCCTCTTGTTCACTGACTCGTCTTTTGATGTGTTAGACATTGTCTTGATGCCCCAGTATCCGTTCGAACAGGACTTATATACTAGTGGCGATCAGAACAGAATCAGCAGACCGTTGTAATTTGTGAGCCACGTGTATTTGTAAGCCCGTGCCGCATATTTACCCAAGGTAATTCCAATTCTGTACTATTATCAACGTCAGGTCGGACGCCACGACGCAAATGCATGATAGGTGGAGACATACAGCAGTTGTTTATTTGGCTTTGGTAAGACTCGCCTAATTGAAGGGTAATCACCATAAACAAAATCCGAAGAACAGCCCAGTGCATACCTAGTGTCGGGCGGCCCTTTCGATGTATGGCCTGGACAGTCGTCTAGTCAGCATCTTTGAAGATTCGATAAACCTTCCTTAGTAGTCGCTTTGCCTTGGAAGTTGAAGATGACTTAAGAAGCTTCGTCAAGAGCTTACCTTAAACACCGTGGCGACTACTCAATTGAATTATCATATACTATACATTGATTCAGCAGAGCCATCGACCGAAGCCATTCGTCTGGCTTATGCTTTCATCTACCTTATGGTCAAACTGGACTTGTTTCACCAGTATCATGTTTTAAAGGTGTTGGAGATGACCACAGAAAGGAACCTGGGCATCTCCGTTGCTAGGTCTTTCTTTTTGCATACGTTTCTGTATCTAGAAGCTTTGGTGTGGCCTGAAATGGCGACTTGATGGACATAACGAGACTGCAGTGTGCGTATACATCAATGACAGCTTTGCTCGTCTCCACAATTTCCTCGATTCGCAAAATTACAAGGTACGTTTCCAAGCCTTCATGCTCAAAAATCTAGCCCTCTGACGTCGGTATGGTCGTGGGGTGGAACGGGATACTTAAAATAGGCTACCCATCCAGAGAAAACCACACAAGTCGACCAAGTTTCCAAACGAAAGACAAAAATCTGTATGATCACTGTGGCATGGACTGAAAACCCCTTACGATCTGTCTATCGATCGGTTAATATAACCCTTTATTACTATAGTGAAACCCTTGCTCAAATGAAATTCAAACTTTACCGGCTCGACCGATTTTATTCAACAAAAAAACCAACTTGAGCACTATCGTCGCATGATTCGGATTCAGTCCTTGCTTGTACTTGTGTGTGTGTGTGTGAAAATGTGCAAGCACATTCCAAAGCCAATCAAACTCGATGTGCCCAGTCTGGTACGTGTCATCGCATGACAGATTAGTTGCTTCCCGACACGGAAGTCTTCTCGCCCTTGTTCATTAGAGACTCGCTGGAACGGTCTTCGGCATCCATTTTCTGGTTCTTGACCTTCTCGAACAACGCCTCTCTCTCAGCTTTCGTCAACTCATTCTTCTTCTTGCCTTTGATATGGTACATTGGGTTCAAGGATCTCAACGTGACGTTCTTGAGGAGAGGCAAGTGCCCGAATTTCTCCTCGTAGCCCATTAAAAACACAGTCACAATAATGAAAACCCAGTATAGGTTGTAGGAGATGACAGAGCCGTAGGTGGCCGAGTTCTGCCAGCCCAACAAGGCATTGAACACATCCCATCCATTGTCCAACTCGGGGTTGCAGCAGTTCACGTGCCACACAGACTTCTTAATGTTGTACGTGCCTGGGCCCGATCCGTTTTCCGAGGCGTCTCCGCCAGTGAGCTGGTTGAACACGTAGGTTTCGAAAAACCAGATGGCCCGGGAGAACAAACCCGCCGAAATCAAGTACAAGACGCATGTGGAAACGATCAAGAAAATTTGCAACGAGAAATTCGCTCCGGTGTAGTACATGATCACACCGACAAGGAGACCCGCAAGCAAACCGCAGATCACAGGAAGAGGGAAGGAAGAAGCCGACGAGCTCAAACCAACCCCACCAACGAAAACAACAGCCTCCAAACCTTCTCTCAACACAGTGATAAATGGCAAAATGAACATGGCATATTTCTTGGCATAATGGCCGAACCCAAGCCACTTTTTTGTGGAGTGGTCAGGACTCTTCACCAACGCCTGCGCCAACTTGACTCTCCATTTCTCTTTCATTTTGTTGACACGCAACATGGCAAGACCCATGAATGTGATCATGATTGTGGCGATGAGACAGAAGATGCCTTCCCACAAATCTTCCGACTTGGACCAAACATCGTTCTTAAGAGTGTAGAAAACAGCAATGAAAGCACAACCAATACACAAACAGACCAAGAGTCCTAGACCTGAACCTAGCCAAACCTGTTTTCGCAATCGTTTATATACAACTGGGTCTTCAGTGGCACCTCCAAGACCTTGTTTCAAGAATGCCAAAAGAACAGAGACCACCACGACGGCCTCCAACGATTCTCTGAAGACCACGAAAAAAATCTCGACGTTGAAAACGTCAACCATTGTGCTCGAGTATTGGTAAGCAGCTAGGGTCTGATCTACACAGTTTCACAGCGAAGAATTGACCGATCTATGGCTTGAGAGTAATAACCGCGGGGATAGGGAAGAAAAGTCTACCACTATTTATACCTTCATGAATCTGGGCCTCTACATGAGATGGCATGAGATTATCTGCCGAAAACGCACTGTGCCAGTTGTATGCATGTTGATCTGTATGAATATCTCGTTTCTCTCTGTGTGCAGCTCAAGTATGCGACTGCGGGATTTTTGCGTGCGTCATGTATTTCGAACACTTGCAGCTCACGTATAATTTAAAGTAACCTAAGTAACCCTATTAGTTCGCAGCTCTCTCGGCTGCCCAAAATGTCTAGATATATTTGTCAAAAGAGAACTCCATTCCCGTGATGGTTGAAGCCCGAAGAGTTTCGAGCTTCACGAACGTGTCACCTGCATATATGATCCCGCATGGCAGCATCCTCCGCGTTCAAGAAAAATTTTCAACGCAAAGGCCTGTCACTGATGCGTTTGATAAGATTTGACTCTTGCAGTTTACGAGGTGGATTTTTCTTCGGGTTGCATGCTGCTCTTTCACTAACGACACCTTTTTTCTTTCTTTGAAGTGGTCGAGCATAGTACTTCGAATCGGCCGGAAGATTGTAAAGCACATGGGCTTTGGCCCCAGCCAATTACTGTGGGTACAGGTCTTGAAATAAGGAGCGGGGCTCTGTAACGCAAACAGCCGACACCGGAGAACCTTGCTATTTGACCGATGCAATGCAGTCGCATTTTCTTCGCGCTGGCTTTTCTTATTGGTCTGCTCCTGGTGACAAATGTGTGTGATTGGTTGTAGGACTTGCTGAAATAGGCAAGGACTGCATGCCTTGCGGCTCGGGCTCTGTCCGGTGCACTATCGAAACGATCAACCCCAACATTATTTTCATTGAGGTTTGAAGTCCGATCCGGAGACTCCCTCGGATTCTGTGAATTGCATATCGTGGGCTTTGACTCGGACCAAAATGACGAATGTGCGCATTAATGGAGAGTGTGTGAAAGGCAGACTTGCTTGCATTCGCATACTTCAAGTTGAATCTCAGGAGCCGCCATGCCGAATCAAGAATTAAAGTTCCCGCTTTTTGCCGATGTCACCGTGGTCAGATTCTGTGTCCATTGTTTGGGCCAATCATGCTGGCCTAAAGTTTTGTGAACTCAAATCTGAAACGAGCCAAAATGAATTGAAAGTCTCAGTACTGTTCTCATTCGGCGTATGTCCGAAATATCACTGTTCTTCTTCATCTTTTCTTTGCCGGTCTGGGAGGGAATTGCCTATGTGAGCTGAGATCTACCTCGCCACTAAAATGATGCAAACGCATACGAAACCTCAAGCCAGACCGAACTAGTTATCCAACAGTCAATTCCGTTTCTCTTATTAAAGCGTTTTGTATCTTCCTGATATTGGGTCCTCAGACATGTTTGCGTGAGTTTTGCCTTCGAACCAATGGAGCTTCAATTCACCAAACCAATTAATTCGTGATTCAAAGGAACGCCAACTCGAAAATCAATTTGTAGACTTGCCTGGAAGAAACACATCTCGATTAATTCAGCAGCTGTGTTAGGAGACGTGTCTCGTATGAAATGTTCCCTGCTAACTTACAGAATTGACGTTTTAGCCAAAAACAATATAAGAGAGGCGACCGTGGATGCCAAAAATGCACACTTCCAAGAAATATTTTGCAACAGTCCCCGAGGGTTTGATATGCAACAAAAGTGATGGTGGATGTGGCAATTACTTCCTTTTCAAACATCTGAATATCGGTATACAAAGCTCGCGAATAGAACAAAAAGCTCTTAACTCTAAGAGATGTATATGGTCGCTCTGGAAATGTGCCCTGTGACATCGTTGGTCTGCAAATTTGACTTTTATGAAATGATCGTAAAGCGGTTCAAAAAGAAACAAGTAGAGACGCATACCTAAATGAAAACACTAGATAGAGTATTCGAAACTGTCCGTCTTTTTTAGTTGAAAATCCAAAACATATCGAGAATATTTTGCTATCGTTCCTTGAGATTCTCCGGCCGATATGTTTATTTGCTACAAAACTGGAATTAGATGCGAAGACAATAGAGCCTACCCAAAAGTTTGTGACCACTGCATACTTTCAAATCCCGGAAAGCTCAACCCGGCAATCACGTGGTTTAATGAGGTTACCACTGAGCTGAAACTTTTGCTTTTGGAAATCTACTAAAACAAAAACATTGTACATCTGGCTTGGCTGAAAATCTTCAGGGTATAGAAACAGGCAGTCTGGGAATTCTCCTTCCTAGACAGAAGATGTCAAACTAGCCCAAATACTCCTAGCGATAGTGCAAAGCCGGATATACAAAGTAGGTACATCACACGGCTGCTCATCAAGCCATCCATTGTTTAGTACATTCAAACAAAAGGAGAACACAAATTGGGTCTTTTGGCCCCCAAAAAAGCCCCAGAAATAATGCTCTTCCACTGAGCAAATCCCTCTGGTGTTTTCTGAAAACCGGCTTTTTAAAAAACAAAGTGGCACTTGTCTCGGGATACTGGTCAGCTGCCCAAAAGGTTTTGAAAATATATACAAGTTCCGTGCATGCATGTACAGCAATCACAGACCTTCAAGAGCTTTTTTGAACATTGCTTTGGACCTTTCAAAGATTGCGTAAATTCATTTGACCTGCAAAATCCAGAGGAGTCTCATACACATAGTAGATATTCAGGTTCGTGTACGCTTTGATTTCTCTCGCCTGGTTTCTTGAGCCCGTCTAAAAATGGGTTCCGAATTGAGACTGATTCTTTTTAAAAGGCCCAGACAGATTTTTTCGCCATGCGTATCACGAGTCTGGCCCCCTCAATTCTAAGAATAGATCACCAGCCATAATACCTGTCATCAAGTAAAGCTACTGGGATATGAAGAAACCAGGTGGTCGAGGAAATCACTGAGGACTCATACCAAAGGCAGAGAGGAAGAGAGGAATTGACTGACGGAAAACAGAAAGCAAAATTGTTTTTCTTTGCGCTAACTTTACCTCATGAATCCTTGCTCCAACCTGGCTTGCTAGAACATTATTGTGGAGTCACAGTCCCGTTAGAACTGTCTCGGGTGACGCAGGGGAGGTCGGGAGACCCGCAAGCTTGAAGCCGAATGCAACGTTGCATCTCCAAGCGGTATTAGCCGAAAGCCTGGAAGCTCCCCTTGTTCCCCGCATATTTCCCAGGTATTTTCATCACACGCGGTTATGAGCAACATCATGGGCAATAGCTGCGGATTTGCAATTCCCGCACACGCTCAGAATCCCTTCAGCTCGAGACTCGCGGAGCACATCTCACCCAGTCGAAATAAATAACATGTTTTTTCTTTCAATGTTGCATGTCTTACGTGAAACTCCACAACTGTAGCATTACGGTGCCACGGGCTTGAAGGCCCCAGATGCACATTCACCGCCACGCGAGCACACTACACCCCGTGGGTCAGTTTTACATTGTTGTTTTTGTGGTTGCCGTTCTTGTCGGGCTTTAATGCCAATAGTTCACCGCACGTCAGACGAGTAGGCAGGGCGGTAATACACATTTTAGGGATGGGCGCCCAGATTCTGAGCTGCCTGTAGTATATCGCTCCTCCACTAAAGCTTTCATAGCCCGACTAACCCCATCGCAAAGCAAAGAAAATGCCTCTCTTGCACCCCACCAAACTTTCGAAATCTCGAAGCACAGATGCTGATGGGTGCAGTCACAAATCCAGGGATACGGAGAACACACTGACAAACATAAATGCTCGAGAACAATGAAATGGCGATCAGGCTGCGAAAACAACCGTCTACTGACTGCATATACAGGAGTCGTGCACATAACAGTGCCTCTCCCCGCGCTCTCTAGTTAAATGCGCACAGTCATGTCCGTCAACATCGGCTAGTCTGTAGCATATTTAGCCACCTCGGTTGCCTCCCTTTCGAGTCCTCTGAGCACACTTCACAAGTCTAGCACCATGAGCGAAAAAGACCAGATCGACAATTTTGCCTCGCTTTTTCTCCCGGACCTCTTGAACCGTGCCGATTCGCAGGAGGACCCGCCGCCCGCCAGGTCACGTGACCGCATTTCTCCCGCCGCCAGCTCCTCCAGCTCAGGAAGCCTTCTCCGTTTCTTCGAGGCATCGCAGCAAACCGCTCTGGCTGCGCCTGTGGAAATGGCGCCGCCTCTCCACGCAGCGGCACGTCAATATCCGCCACAAACATACGGTCACGTGCCGTATCACGTGCCCCAGGCATCAGCTTCGGGCGCCGCCGGCCACACCTTCGTCCCGTCTTTCCCTGGCACTTCCAATCCCGCCGGCTTTCTCTCAGCGTCGAGTTTTTTACTGGGCAATGCTGGTCTCAAATTTACCGCCCCGGGGGCTCCTGGGATGGACCAGAATCCCGTCCTGGATATGCTCCTGGATGCTGATGTTGCCCCCACAGCCAGCAGCTTCAGCCACAACCTCCTGTCATTTCTGAGCCTTGACGTGGGCCACATGCTGCTCCATGTGGATCCTTTGCTACCCGAAGCTGCATCTGGACATCTCCGAAGGCCCTGTCAGTACCCCCTAGCACAATTCCAACCCGATTTCAACACACCACCTCACGGTCAGTATGACTCCGCTGCCTGGGCTTCCACAGTCGAGCCCTATTTGCTCAGTACTGTTTTGCTGGCGCCACAACAGGGATTCCGCTACCCGCCATATGGCTCTAATGGTTTAGATGTGGCTACTTCCGAAATTCCGGGTGAGCCTTGGCATCCAGACCGTGTTTCAAAAGATACAGGTGTCAAGAAAGAATCTCCCAGTACCTTTGTCCGGAAGCCTAGCAAGCGGGCAAAATCCCTGCGTCTGCAGCAAAAAGCAGGCAGCCTGGTAGTCTCGCCAATCACGGTGGATTACTCCGACAGCGCGTTAGACCAGCTTGTGGACTTAAAACAAACGCGTCCAGCGCTAGCTAGCCAGCCAGTGACTTCCGGACAAACACCTGTCAAATTCCATTTACAAGGTTTTCTCAACGGACGTCTTCTTTCCAACGACCAAGACAACTACAACTACATCTTTCTGTCAGTGGGCACAGTTGATCCTACCCAAGTGTACCAGCCTCAAGTCATCTCGTGTTACAGGCGTAATTTCATAAACCTACATCTTTGTTTTCGTATCGACTCGCCGTCAACAAGCTTGTCAATTGGCAAGGAGAAGATTATTCGCTTGCGTGTGGTGGTGAGTGCCGTCACTGACAAGGAGAAAACAGAGCCAGTGGCGCTTTTGGATAATGAGCATGAGACAGATCTTAAAGATGCGCGCAGGGTCGGAGAAAGCTTGGATGTGGAGCGTATTGGCACCTCTCATGTAATAAACTTGGCACAGGGCAAGCGCGAGTCATTCTGGAAGGTCAAGAAATTACAGTTCAAAAGCGCGACTGCCAACAGCACTAACCTTGTATTTCAGACGTACTACAGGTTCATGGTCCAAGTCTTTGCCGAGACCTGTACGGGCAGTCACATCATTGAGGAATTGGCTAGTAGCCCCATCATTGTGCGCGGCCGCAACCCATCGTTCTACCACTCGAAGAATGACATACTAATCAAAGCAAAGTCTCCGGGAATTATCGCTGGC
The DNA here is from genome assembly GCA_019285895.1 of Metschnikowia australis. Lineage (NCBI taxonomy): Eukaryota > Fungi > Ascomycota > Pichiomycetes > Serinales > Metschnikowiaceae > Metschnikowia > Metschnikowia australis. The sequence continues at coordinate 45,601 of JAGSXI010000016.1, read as the reverse complement.
TCCAGTCACTCGGGCTTTGCTGGGACTTCGATTTCTCGGGATCTTGCTGGCCAAGAGTCTAAACCAACCCGCGACATAGATACAATGGCCGCCGCACGAATATTGTCTCTGGAGGGGAATATGAATCAGGAAATGAAGCAAGAGTCGCGAAGTCCTGAGCTGTTACTCAAAGCTGATACACCTTGTTCTGACAAAGACACTACAGGAAGCGATAAAAACACGAGCGATGATGAAGACGAGCCCACCGATATGTCCAGTTCAAAGGAAAAAAATCGAGTTTTTCAAGCGCCTCGCGATCTTCGAAAGATCCTCGACTCTTTAAGCGAGAAGAAATCGGACAAATACCATTATTTTCCAATTCTGAGCGTGTACTACTTGCCTCCTATTAATGTGGTATATTTTCCACATGCGGCTCACCACACAGAATCAATATGTGCTGAAGATGGCTCAACGACAGAGTCTGTGAATATGAACACCTCAGAAAACTACCCAGGAAGCGAGCGTACCCCGAGCTCGAAGGTTTACTTTCGATAAATTTTGCACATAATAAAGGAGCAGATCTTCAAATTTGTTTTAACTAATTACTTTTAGCGTCTGGCTTTCTACGAATAGCCGTGAGCAGTGGAGAAGTATATGCCTGTACGGATGGAGCCTGTTTCACAGTGGGTAGATGTGTCGGATTCTGTCGGGGCAATTTGTTTGCAATTGGTATACGTCTACCGTTGTTTGAATGTTGTAGCAAAACAGCGACTCATTAGATGCCGTCGAACATGGTATCTGAACAAGCTGATGCCAGACAATAGTTCACCAATCGAACTAGGTGGAGACGAACCCTAGCACATCGATTCTGTTCCAATCACCTTTATGAAACACCCTTTCCTATGCAGAGTTGAGCTAGTTCATCCAAACCAACCCGATAGTTAATCATCCAAGTCCCAAGCTGCCTTTGCTCTTGTTTGCTTATGACCTAGTCACTTTGCGCACACAAAAACTCGTCCTTGTCTAACCTTCTCTGATAGCTATACTCGGATTGAAAAGAGCTGTACATGACATCTGGATGGTTGGTCACATCTGCAGAATAAGCGCACACATCTTCTGGAATCAATATTTTGGCCCGCTTGGCCCCTGCAGCAGCAGCGTCAGCCAGAAGCTGCACCTGGCACGATTTCTCCATGAGCATAAACAAATACGCAGCCTCGTCCACGGTTTTCCCCATTGTGAGTAGCCCGTGGTTTTGCATAATAACGGCCCGAGCACCGCCAGCTGCATCGGCGATTTCCCGGCCCTCGTCGCCTTCGATAGCCACTCCTCCGAAGTTTTTATACACGGCTTGTGTGTTGTAAAAAACACATGCATCCTGATTCAACATCTCAAGAGGCTGGCCAAACGCAGAGTAGGCCTTGCCGTAAACAGAGTGTGCATGACAAGCCGCATTAATATCGGGCCGGGCCTCTTGCAACGACAGATGTATGGCAAAACCTGCCGCGTTAATGGGTGCCTGATTTCCGTCAGGCAAGATATTGCCCTGGCGATCGACGTGCACCAAATCGGCAGGACTTATCATGGCAAAGTGCACTCCCAAAGGATTGATGAAAAACGTGCTGGGGTCGACTGGGTCTCTCAATGATATATGGCCGGCCTCGCCTTCACTGTAACCAAAACGGGCAAAAACACGGAATGCCGCCGACGCGTGTTCGAGCATCCATCTGCGCTGCTCGTATTTATCACTGAACTTGGGGGGCACGTGGGGATTGTCCCCCCCCTTAGACATGTTATTTGCGCCTGCTGACTCTATCTTATATCCTTTGGCCGTGGTGGCCTGATCTGCAGAGGGCGACATTATTGAGGATATTAGCCAAAGAAGGCCGAGGTAGAAGATTTTACATCCGAGCGCAGACCAGTATACAGAGGCCGGTGGAGAAGGCGGATCAAGCTTGGAGTCGCGTTTCCGGATTGGGAAACCCGATCTGTATCTTGACAGCGAAACGGACCGCATTAGGAAGTACGCGCGGGCCGTTGCGCGCATCTTTGCTTGAACTCATACTTGAACCTATGCTGTAGTGCACCTTATGCTACAAAGTTGGTCGGCGTGCCCATCCATGAAAAACTGAACCGACTTTCTATACCACATGTTTCCACTTGAAACCAAGTGTGGCCTCTACAACGCCCCCATATTTTGGCCTCCCGATAATTGAATTCACGGCTGGGGCCGGGTATTTTCTGATCCTTATTCCGTTCAATAGAACTATGTACTACGATCGAGTACAGTGCCCATCGTGCATGATGTTGCCAATTACATCTTCATTTCTGACACATGAAGGCCCTTTTAACCATCATAAGGTATAGTTGTTTATCTTGTCACTTTGCCAGGATTCGTCTCGGAGCCAGTATTAAATACTTCACATTTCGCATCTGGTCTGAGGCAGACGGCCAAGTTTTGAATCTGTACAGCTGGTTTTTTGCCTAGCTCCATCGAAATAAAGATAATAGGCGTCGAAAATGGGGCTTCCCTGGCACTTTCAGAAGCAAATTTGGCCTAAAAGCCCCCATAAATCACTCTTATATGACCCATAAACCACTCTTATATCACCCATAAACCACTCTTATATCACCCATAAACCACTCTTATAGGCATATATGCTGGCAAGATCTCCCTTCGGCTGACTAAGCATTATTCACACACTAACAGGGCTCTCGTCATTTAGCTTGATCTCGAAACGTCATTCTTTAGCGGGTACAAGCTCGGGATGTGGACTCGTGGATCTTGAGCTATTCGGACCAATGTATGTTGATCAATCATCTGAACACTGTCGCTTGGTTTTTGTTACATTCGTAGATTTCTGACCGAGAATTGGTCTGTATTGTGGATTCTCTTCTTGACGCTACTTCCAAGATCTCGGTCGATCCTTGCAGTACAGATCTGTGATATCGATTGTCATTAATTTGATGGGATGCACGCCTGTCACGTCTTATATACCGGACGGCGACATTACTGTGTACTGGGGATCACGATGGAAAAAAATAGTCGTCAACTGCCGAAGCCTTCGGAACATGGCAAAATGGCAGGGCTGATCATGCGTCACGTGATGCTATGTGGTGCCGGCGGGAAATGCCCGTGACAGCTATATTCTCATTGTCGAGGATATATTGGGTACGCGAACAATGAACTTTCATCTATTGCTGAGAATCATGTTATTATCGTTTACCAGATGTCGCTTTCACGAGGCTAATATCTGAATTCTCAACGCCACAGTCAAGGCCTCGGAACCACGAGGAAGGAAAGCGTGACTCATATAGACTCAGCTTGTGAAACCCAAATGAGTGAACATATTCAGACTTGGGGGAGTGATTTATGAAGAAAGTGTGGAGAACTCTTACCCGAATCGCTTTGAAACGGATGCCTGGCTGACGGTCTGAAGCTGCCTTTTCGGTATTCCGTCCGGGTCAAAATGATGGGGTATGCCTCAGCAAAAATACACTCGTTTCGAGACATGATTTCCCAGCCATCGAGGTGATTTGATGCTCCTCCCAAACTCGTACAATGGCTCCAAACTGGGATAATTAAAAGCACATTGCAGAAGATTCACACCCCAGCCATCGGCAAAACGGGACATTCGATCTCGGGCCGAGCAGATATTCCAAACCGGCATAACGTCCAGAAGGAGGGACGGTGTTTGGGAGTTTTATCAATGGAGCGGAATGAGTTTTGTATTTTTTCTCCTAGTATTTCCCTCTTTTCCCTCTGGCCGTATTCTTTTTCTTGCGGGTTTTTTTACTTGCAGGTTTTTTTCTTGCAGTATGGCTTTTTTACTTCTCTTGCAGCACGGTTTTTAGTTAATGATAAGATTGCGCTCCGCGCTTACGATAACGCGGGGCTGGACGCGCGGCAGTCGTCTTACCCAAAACGGCAATGTGGGTTCGCTGCGAAAGATGGTATATAATACGTACTACCTCGTTGGAATTTCAGCTGGATCAATTACAAAGAGCATTCCCTTCTTCTTGTTCTCGAGATCTAGTACCCCAAATTCGACCCCTGACCATGTTCAACAAGCCCTCGGAAAAGCTTTCTGAGAAGCTGACCACAGTCTATGAGGTCTCAAGCATACCATCCTTCGAAGACAAAGACAAAAAGAAAAATGTCCTTGGACTTGAAATCTTCGAGCATGCGGACGAGATTTCCGACGAGGAAATGAGGGCGGAATTGAGCCGGATCAGGCGCAAGGTCGACTGGCGCATCATGCCCGTGCTCTGCATCACCTACACGCTCCAGTTTCTTGAATAATTGAGCTTGAACTATGCGTCGGCGTACTCCTTGAAATCCGACTTGGGCCTCACTGGTCAGCGGTACTCATGGGTGGCGGCTATCTTCAATTTCGGATACTTGTTTTGGGCGTTCCCTTCGAATTGGATCATCCAGAAAGTGCCGGTGGCCAAGTACACGTCTGTGATGTTAGTTGTATGGGCTATTATTTTGATCTGCCACATTGCCGCCACCAACTACGCAGGCATGTTGGCATTGCGCTTTGTCTTGGGCATGTTTGAGGCTGGAATCTCGCCCACGTGTATGATGATATGCGGGATGTTCTACTCCAAAAACGACCAGCCATTCCGCATGTGCACCTTCTTGAGTTGTAATGGAATTGCCACGGTTCTCGGAGCCCTTCTTGGGTTTGGTCTCGGCCATGCGGATGGCGGTTCGCTCCAGTCGTGGAAATTGATTTTCTTGACCATTGGTCTCTTGAACCTAGTGTGGGCAGTGGGGTTCTTTTTGTTGACACCCGATTCACCAGCCACGGCCAGTTTTCTTACCGAAAGAGAGCGCACTATTCTAATCAAGCACATTTCCGAAAACGACCAAGGTGTCAAGGACCAGCGGTTCCTCTGGCCACAAGCTCTAGAGGCCTTGAAAGATGTGCAGGTTTACATCTTCAGTTTGATCGGCTTGGGATGCGGCGTAATCAATGGAGGCACTTCCAACTTCCAGTCTTCGTTGATTTCTGGATTTGGCTTTGGTCCGCTAGCCACGACTGCATTACAAATGCCCACCGGTGCCGTTGAGTTTGTGGTGGTTTTTGCTTGTGGTCTTATTGCCTTGAAAGTGCCCAACACACGGTGCATTATTTTCTGTGGTCTTTGTGTGCCTGGATTAGCCGGCTTGATAGGCATTCACTTGATTACTGACAACAGATGGGCGCTGGTTGGATGTACATGGCTCCAATATATCATTGGCGGGCCCGTGATTTTGAGTTGGATCTTCATCAATGCCAACATTGCAGGCAGCACCAAGAAAACGGTGACCAGCGGTCTCTGGTTTATGTTTTATGCGGCTGGAAACATCACCGGTGCCAACATCTTTTTTGCTGAGGAGTCACCTGATTACACCAGTGCAATGGTCGGGCTTATAACCTCGTATGCGGGCATGATTGTGCTTGGCATTGGCTATTACTTTCTTTGCGTATGGCGGAATGCAAAGAGGGAGCAGGAGCAGGGTGAATACACAGAAGAGATCAAGAAGCAGGCGATGCTCGATGGGTTTGCGGGCATGACTGATTTCGAAAACAGAGGCTTCAGATACTCTTTGTAGTTTTTGAGGCGGACCCAAACTACTTTCTCTTAATTGAAAAAGACAAGGTTTTTGATCTCTTTGAAAAGATGCGTTGAATTTTAAAAGGTGAGCGGGTTTTCAAGTTATACAGGCCAATAAAGTCCGGGATCGTTTCGGAAGCGACATGTTCCAAAACTGCCAAACAACATCGAGTCAGTAAATTGAAGAATGAGCCCAGCTACTTTCTCTTGGAGATATTTTAGCTTCTTTAATGAAGTTGAACTCCACTTTTTCAGTCATGCCTCAAACTACCAAATTTTTGAGCCACATAAAAGTTGTTTGTGGAGGGTGTTCAAATAATCACATTTAAGTGATTGCATAATTGAAACGGTTCTTTTTGTTTCCTTTTTTCTGAAATCCCCTCAGACCTAACACTGATCGTAGAATTCTATGGTGACTATTTTATCATGTGGCTACCAGCTAATATTCTTAAGCGTGTGTGTAGAAGATTATTTGAGGGAATCAAGAGGTTTCCTACCCGGGTTAGTATGGGTTTTCGAAAATTCAAAGAAACTGTTTCCAGCCACAAATTTGACAGTCACAGGTCTCTCAAATCTGCAATATGAGAAATTAGTGAGTAAAGTAGAACTTAATGTTGATGCTTCTGATGGGTGAGGTGCAGTTTTACAAGGTTCATACTCCTATAATAAAGACGGACGCTTGAATTAATGTGCTTAAGCCGGTTTTCTTTATGACAATCTGTTCAGTGACCAATTCTCCTTTTTCCGAGGCTTGGGATCTTTTGAACGGTGTTTTATTGGTTTGGGTGGTTACATTAGTTCGGTGGTCTTCCATGCTTCGGAAATCCAGGAAGTTTTTTTGATGTAATTTCTTTTGCAAAACCTCTTTATGTGACGCTAGGGACAAAATTCATAGAACACGCCGTTGAGAGTCAAAACTGGAAACCAAAACATGCAACTGTTCATCAGACTTGATTTCCGTGGCCAGTTATTTCTTGGAAGGGCTCAGAAAAAGCATATTCCGCTGCGTGCTTGACCGTCTGAACATATATATCTATATAAGCCGGCTAGCCAATTTGCTGTAGATTCATGAACGAGATTCGGGAGATAAGCTGTTTTTTGGTGACCATGTATTCTGTGCGTCTGCAAGCTCAGATTCCAATTGCTATTGTCTTTCATTTCTTCTCCTGTAAATAACGCTACAGAATTCTACATCTAAGATATCATGAATCCATCACATAAGAGCTTCTAATTGAATTAGCCTTCTCCCATGTGTCGTGATTTGACATTGACCCATCAGTTTCCTCGTATCCTATATATGAGATGGGTTTCATTCGGTATGTGGGATTGGTGATATGCCCATCTGGTTCAATGAAACAATGTCCCAACTCCCAATATGGAGGGGCTTGGAGATATCTTGATCGAGGTGAGCAAAATAGGGCTCACCATAAAAATTCCTGATGTTCGGCTCCTCGGTGAATATTTTTTGTATCCAAAATACCCAAGAAAGGACCAGCCTATCAGGCTGAACTATATGTACATCTATCTGCTTGTAGTACACGCGATAGACACCAGTTTCATAATTGTAACATCATGAGTACTCTCCGAAAAATTAACATCTCCTGAGATTAGTCTGTCAGGTGGCATGTTGGTGGAATGTGCCGTGGCATCTGGTATATAATACGTGCCAGATGAAGAGAGATAATATGAAAAGGTGAGCACCCTGTTAGCCTAAGAACCAAGCATTTTACAAAAGAATAAATCATCTTACATAGGTTACTATACTATATCTCTGTTCTACAGTACGATAAGATGTTTCTTGGAAAACAAAACAAATTATCGTGAGACTACCAAGCCTTATTGTCACAGATAGTAGCCTATCTCGCCTAGACTGCTTATTCTCCGGCGGACTCTCCCACAAGTACGAGCACTAACCGCTGGACAATGGTTTCATTATATACGACACAAGATAATGATCCCAATAAGGCTCTGTGGCCGAGTGGTCTAAGGCGGCAGACTCAAGTTCTGTTATCGTAAGATGCGCGTGTTCGAACCACGCCGGAGTCACTATTTTTGACTCTGAAGTCTTTCAATTTATTTGGCCCCGAGCCCCCAGAATAAAATGTTCTAATGTGATGAGACCCGCGTGGGCAGTGTAACCAAACAAACAGGCAATCAAGGTTTTCTTAGCATATGTAACTGAGAAGGAGGTTTGTAATTCACTAGTTAGCATCATTCCCACGAGTCCAACACCGGCTTCGTGGATTGCGTTCATCTATTTCCGAAAAAGCCATTTCCAATAAGATCTACTTGTTTTCGGCTCCGTATGCCTTCGTCGCGTACTTACCGTCAATCACAATCAAGTCCTGGGGGCGGTAGTCAAACTTCTTCGAGAAGTAGCTCTCCAAAATATCCTTGGTGCCTGCCGCGTAGCGGGCCTGGGCGTCGATAGAAGTTCCACTCACGTGAGGCGTCATGGCATTGCCCCCGCCGTATTTGTTTCTGAACGACCTCCAAGGGTGGCTGTCGGGTGCAGGCTGAGGGTACCACACGTCTCCTCCATAGCCCCGGAGCTTGCCCAGGTTGACTGCGTCTGCCACGTCTTGCTCCACACAAATCGCTCCGCGCGCCGTGTTGACCAACCATGCGCCGTCCTTCATGTGGCTGATAAGCTCCTTGTTAAACAAGCCCTTGGAGCCTTCGTGCAAGGGACAGTTGATGGTCACCACGTCCGCCTGCGCGAGCATATCTTCGAGCTTTTCAACACGCTGCACGATGTCCCCGTGGCCGTTGAACAACTCGGACGCGGCATTGAGCTTGGCCACAGCCAGCTGCGGTAAGTCCTGGTAGTCGAAGTACAAGAGCTTTTTCGGATTGAAGGCCACCATCCGTTCCAACACGCGGTAGCCGATGCGCCCGGCGCCCACTGTGGCCACCACCTTGCCCTCCAAGTCGTACGTGTCCTTGGCGACGGCGGCTATGTCCCAGCCGCCCTTGACTGCCTGCTCGTGCGCAGGCACGAAGTTGCGGACCAAGTTCAAGATGGTCATCATCACGTGCTCCGCCACCGACTGTACGTTGGAGCCCGTGACCTCGGCCACGGTGAGTTTGTGTTCGATGGCGGCAGCCAAGTCCACGTGGTCCGAGCCCACGCCGGCGGTGATGCACAATCTCAAGTGGGGAGCCTGTTCTATGCGCTCACGCGAGATGTACGCGGGGTAAAACGGAGTGGTGATGACGATTTCGGCGTCGGCCAAGTGCTCGTCCACTTTCGAGCCGCCAATGGGGTCTTTGGAAGTGGTGCAGACTAAGTCGTAGCCCTTCAGCTCCACGTACTCGCGGATGCCGAGTTCATTTTCGATGCATCCAAGAAGCTTGGGCTCCTGGCGTGCGTGGTGGGCGCCTTCGTAGAGAACAAGCAACACGGTTGGTTTTGGCATGGCGATTGGCGGGCTAGTAGAGGTGAGATTTCGGTTCTGTGTAGCTCGGCTGAAGAGCAAGAAGGAAGTTGATGATCCGGACCAGAAGAAGCGCGGCAGGCCTCTCGGTTTTATAGGGCAGGGCAAGGGGGGTTTCTGGGTTTGTGCGAGGCATTTATTTGGCTTGTGCGAGGCATTTGTTTGGCTTATGCGAGGCATTTAGGGCGTGTTTCCGGAACCGCCAGGGTTCGGGGAGAAGACCGCATACTACCCCAGATTTGCGAGGCTTTAGGCTCTGTCAAACAGAGGCATTTCGCAGCCCGCACTTGGCAGTTGTTGCTATCGGCGCACGGCGCGTGAGCTGTGTGCAGGCCGCGTACTCCGCTTTGCTCTCTCGACGCAGGATCATCATCCCGCCTGCGTGACCTTGCCCTCTACTCTGTTAGGCCAAGTTCCCATTCAGCAGTTGGGGACAGGGGCACTTTGGATGCGCATGAAATCTTTCCGGCTGGGTGTTTTTGTTCTCCGGATTAGAAAGAGTGGTTTTTTGGGCGTGCCTGCTCCAAAAACACGTGGTTGGGGTGAGTTTTGTTTTCCATAGTTGAGTTGTTGCTCGCTGCGAGTGGTCTTCCAAGAAGTCCCGCCCAATACATATAGTGATGAAGGTGCGGGCCGAAACAATGGTAATAATACAGTAGATTTTATTGCGAGAGTTTCTTTGATTCTTCATATTTTTCACAGGCTTTCGGGATTTCAAGGAAACCTTAATACAATATTTTTTAAAAATGTTTGAAGTTTGAGAGATCCGGCATCGGCCAATTATTATGGAGGTTTTCAATTATTGAGAACCAATTTTTTCCAACAAAGCCCATTTTTTCCATCAAAGGCCCAATTAAAACCAACAAAAGCCATGCTATGCAGAGGTACTGAAAAGACTCGTTTTTTTTGGGTGTTGACGTTTCCTCATGTCGAAACAACGGGCACATTCACCACCCATAGGAAATGGGTCTGGGCACGTGACGCTGAAACATTCCAATACGATCTACATTTCCTGTGCGTAACTGAGATAGAGGCCTTTTGAAGGCTGTGGCAAAAAAATACCTCGGCCCAAGTTCGAGGCGGATGACTCTGTTTCTAAGGCTATACAGCACTACTACTTATGGTCTTTATATGGCTCCGCCGCTGGTCAGCAGGCCCGCGGGTACTCACAACAAGCACCTGGAAAACATGATGTACTGAACCTAATGTTGATTGAGCGACGGGTATGGAAACTATGATATGTAATGTTGATGAGGCGCCCGTCCGAAGCCTACACATGGGCGCCGGGCGGCACGTCGCGCATTGTCCAGCCGTTGCATTCCGGTTAAATAAAATGGGTGCTTGGCAAAATGCAAGACACCCCAGATGACAAAGGATAGAGGATGCAACTAGTCAAAGGCCAATTGCTTCTTGATCTCGGCAATGGCGAGACCCGGGTTCAAACCCTTGGGGCACGTTCTCGAGCAGTTCATGATGGTGTGGCATCTGTACAAGGACATGGAGTTCTGCAACATCTCTTTTCTCATCTTGGAGGCCTCGTCTCGCGAGTCAATCAACCATCTGTAGGCTTGCATCAACACCGCTGGGCCCAAGTATTGCTGCTGGTTCCACCAGTAGGAGGGACAAGATGTCGAGCAGCAGGCACACAAAATGCACTCGTAGAGACCGTCCAACTTGGCACGGTCCTCGACGCTCTGGATGTTTTCTCTGCCGTCGGCAGGGTGTGTCTCTCTCTGCAAGTATGGCTGGATGGACTTGTACTGCTTGTAGAAGTGGGTCAAGTCGGGCACAAGGTCGCGCACAATGTACATGTGGGGCAATGGGTAGATCTTGGTGTCCTTGGCCGTGCTGGTATCTATTCTGCACAAACACGCCAACGTGTTGGTGCCACCAATGTTCATGGCACATGAGCCACAGATACCTTCTCTACACGATCTTCTGAACGTCAACGTGGCGTCCTGCTCGTTTTTGATTTTCAACAAGGCGTCCAAAATCATGGGCCCACATTTGTTCAAGTCCACCTCGTAGGTCTGCATCTTGGGCTCGACTTCAGGGGTGTCAGGGTTCCAGCGGTAGATCTGGAATTTCTTGATTCTTTGTTCGGCGTTGGTGGCCAAGTTTCTACGGAGCACGGGCACACGTGCCACGGAGCGGAGCATGGATTTGAACATCGAGTAATAGGTGAGGGATAATTGGAAAGAAAAAAAAGGTGGTGTATGAGACGAGACTCCAGAAAAACCGAGGTTGGGAATGCGTGCTTTAAGTGAGGAAAAGAAACGCAGGCAAACAGCACCCGGAGTTGTCACTGCGCAGGGCCTGTGTGCAGGCCATTACCAAAAGCTCTCCATCTGCGCGAGCGGTGATTGGCCGACCCCAGATATTCTGGAGGCGGCACGTGACCTTGGTGCTGAGTGCGCTATTCCCGGACCAAGGGCAAACATTGCGGGTGGCAAGGCAAGCTTTAAGAAAAGAGAAGATGTGTGCTTATACATTTGTGTTCAATGTATTTGCATGTGGTGGCACTAGTAGCACTGGTAGTGTCTATCACAATTCACAGCTGGGGCCAGATCTGCTACCCGGGGCTTTTCTTCGCCGGCAATCTTTCCCGCTGAAGAAAATGTTGCACTGAAATAGCCAACTATCGGAATTAGATAGCGTTTAATTCAAAGCCGGCGGGTAGAGCGAATTGCGGTGGTCTCTGGGCCAGTCACGTGACGCGCCCCGGCGGTTATCGGGTCTGGTCTTCCCTCGCGTGAGCAGATGCGGATCTTGGAACTCAGAGGCATAGGACACTGGGTTTTGGCAATCTTCGGCCCTTGTATTGTGACGGAGAGCAGCTTTCCAAGTGCTGTCAACCGCCCTGCCCTGGAATTCCGTTGTCGAAGTATGAAATCCGGGGTAAGTCACGTGACACCGAACCGTTCCCCCTGTTTTGGTTTAGGAGTAATATCCCAGGGGATAAAAGCTTACGGCAGTTCTTCATTTAGTTTTCTGCATTTGGCGGACTCTGGCTATGACCTCGAACGAATAGGCAAGGGCAAGAAACCCTAAGTTTGGCAATGTGGCCCGATGGATTTTATTGCTCGTCACTGACCAACATAAAAGGCAAGGCCGGGGTCGGCCATTTCAAATTTAAGGGTGTGATTGAAGATCAAGCAAGCGCAATTCAAGCGTTAAGCTTTCCCATTTTCAAGACGTTTTTGCACGCTACTGGCGAGCTGAATGTACTGCTACTACGTGATGTTCCAATATCAAGGGAGTCGATTGAGAGCTGTGTTGATAGAGGAAGATACGAAGATCTCAGTTTTCACAGAAAAGTCGACTCGACCATTCTATTCCAAGCTTCGGGCGATACTGATAAACTCTTCTGGCTAAACAGAGCCTTGCCCAAACATGCAAATTTTAAAGCAATTGCACCTCCCGGATCAAAAAAACACGGGAGCTCAAAATCCAGCTGGAGACTTCGTGTCATGATCGCCTATTAACCTGTTCCTTGATTTGAAGTACAAGAAACATTGACCAAATCTGCATCAATCCCATTTCATATTCGCATGCACCAAGAGAGCCGGTTCAAACTATGTTCCTGGCAAGAGTCATTTTCCAAGCCGGCTGATTTTGCTATGGGGTTTTACCATCTTCTATACTATCCCAGCCATTGGTTTTGACAATATTTGAAAATAAGTCATTAATTATGGTGAATAGCCGAATCAAGCGAAAACCAAGCAACATCAACGCAACAACAGACAGTATTCACCCAAAATGTCAAGTGCCGCTGCAAAACTCAGCCATGTTCAAACCACCATCCGCCGTTGCCGAAATTTTGTCATGGCACCCACTACATGTATCATAATCCAACCAAATTTGCTCTCATACTTCACTCCACTCGAGCCAGCATTCATCGTGAAACGGATGTGACACGTACGCGTCCTCCATCACCATCATATTTTCATCATCTTTCAGTCCCGGCAGAGGTTTGCCAAGTTTGATAACCCCGCTTTTTTCTGCCGGCGTGATATCGCACCAGGCTGAGCATATCGCCAGCTCATAGTGCCAGTATATGTTTGCCAATGCCAATTTGATCTCTATAAAAGCAAGGTTCATTCCAAGGCACATGCGCACACCTCTACCAAACGGCATCATGTAACGTTGCATGTCCTTGAGTCGGGCTTTATATTCGTCAGCCGACTCGCTGCTTGTTTGCAACCATCGGTCGGGCAACCAATTTTCAGGATCAGGAAACACTTCTGGCACACGATGCATCAGATATGGCTGGCACGAAATCTCTGTTCCAGGCGGAATCGCCACGGTTTTGCCGTTTATGTCTACATCGTAACATTTGCTGGTAACTCTGTAGTGGGGGCCTGGTGGAGAATGAACCCGGAGATTCTCTTGCATCAAGGCTTCCAAAAAAGGAAGTTGATCAACGAGCTCCAAATTCTCGATGCACTCATCCGTATTTTTCGGTGTTCCAAATGCCTCCGTGAGCTCGGCCCGGAGCCTGGCTTGTATTTTCGAATGCACCGGTCTGGAAAGTTCGTAGCACATGTATGTCAATTGTGTGGACGTGGTATCGTGGCCTGCAATGAGATTATCACTGATGTTCGAATAAGTCTTGAGCGCTGAGAGACCGCTTTTTCGGAAAGTCTCTAGGGTGGTTAGATTGCGTTCTGGAGCCTTTTCTGGACTGTGTTTCTCCGCATGTTCGTAGAGGGCCACCTGCCAATTTCCGATTTCCGTGCATGCATTACGAATAGCAGAACCGGCAGCCCAGGCCCACAACCGGGGCATTCTTGTGGTCCAGAAAACCATCGAAGTCGCTTTCCGGAGCTGGTCGATTATCGACCTCTGCTTTGGATCCAGTAAGAGACTAGTTCCGTTTTCTTCCCCAAGCTCAAACGCTGCAACGACATCCATGGCCAAAGACGCGAATAAAGAGTGCACGTTGATGCCAACACTCGACTGTTTGGATTTCTCGGGTCCCAGGTCTGCCGCAAGAGACCCAGTCGCAATTGGATCTGGTTGCTGGCAAAGTATTGAAGACTTGTATATTTGGTGCACAAGTTCTCGGACTTTGCGGATGAGAATGTCTCGGGTCATGTTTTTGGGGTTGAATATGGCAGATTTCAGGTAGAGCCCCCCTACGATCTTCTTGCAGGCTAGGTGTCTGTCATTATCGGTCTCAGCAAACATGTTGACCTCGCCATGGAACCTGAAACTTTCATAGTATTGCCCCTTGGACATGTTGTTCACATAGATGTTTTTAATGTGATTGGGATCTCCATTGCAATTGACTGAGGTTGGAGTAAGAATCACGACAGGCCCGTATTTTTCATGGAGCCTGTGAATTTTCCCGACCCACTGGAATTTTCTCTGGGCTTGAAGAGAGGGTATCCGGGAGATTCTGTGCAAGTATGGTCCAGGAACATGTCTTAACGGGGAGACAAAAAACGGAAAGACGATCAAATTGTAGGCTAGAAAACACATACAAACCACGCACACAAGGGATTGGTGCCCCTGGATCTCGGCGCATAGGTCCAGAAGGATGTCTAAAAGCATAGTCTTGTTAGAGTGCTGGGCTGAGACGTCGACTTATAGGCCTAGTTTGGGCAAGTCCGAGGCGGGAAAGAAACACTTCGATAAATAGGGCAGTGACAGCCAGAAAAAAAAAGACGGATTCGGGATTTTATGGATGGCGGGCTGATAAGTGTGCATTCTTGAAATCGCTCAGGGACAGTCTTCATAAGCGCATATCGCCTTGTTCAAGTCTCGCAAATTAGAGGCATATTGAAACACGGATTGTCAAGTCCAGATACGGAGAAACAACACGGCTGTCCAAACTCGACTGAGAAGATGTTCGAGGTGAAGACTCAAAATCAGGATTTCAAACACCAGGATTCTAGAAGCACACTATTTATGTGGGACAACGCATGAATCCTCTTCACTTGGCTGTCTTTTCGAAGCGGGTAGTATTAATCTATAAGTGGCCCCTTGGTATCTGCCAAACCATGATGGACCCAGAATCGCCTGAGGCTAATTTTGTTTTTGATCGCCTTGCCAGTGGAGAAAATGACATCTGGTCAGTGGGGAAAAACACCCTGTCTGTGATTAATTTCCGGAACCATATGCATACGGCGTCGTCTTTTCTGCCTTGATCCACTAAAAGAATATCCAGAACAATCGCCCACCAAGTCCTAGCAATATTAGCACATGGCTTCCAGAATGACTCGAGTTGTTTCCTGTTTGGGTCTGAAACAGGCTCGCTCATATCCCAACATACTTCTGCTCACGACTTGGAAGTGTTTCAATGGTATTCGGAGTTTGTAGTTACGAAGGACACATCTGCGTGTCGAGGACACGTGTAAGCAAGCCACCATTCTTTGTTTATTTACAATAAAGGCCAAGTGGAAATAACTATTGGTTTGTCTTCAGTACTTTGTTTCGTGAATCTCTGTATCCCGAGTTCTAGCCATGCCGGCATCAACAAATACAAACACGCCACGAATACAAACGCCACGAATACAAACGCCACGAATACAAACGCCACGAATACAAACGCCACGAATACAAACACCAAATACAAACACGTTGCAGAGGATTAAATACCTTTCCTTTCTTGGCCCGAAGATTTCCGACATAGAATTCAGTCTTACACGCGAACGGCAGCTCAGTATATGCCCCATCCCAAAAGCCACGAGATCGGGGGAAAAGTTGTATTATCTTGTATGTACATGGTGGAGGGTGTATGCACGCTCTAGTTTGAAAGGACTTCCTTGAGCGCCAATTTCCTGGAGTGGGTGTCGAAATGTGAGCTCAAGTCTTTGAAGGACAAGTTTTCGGGGTCGATTTCCATCGACTGCTTGTCCTTAAACGTAACCTTTACCAAGGCCTTATCAGCTGGGTTTTGCAAGATTTTGAAATCCACAGAACATCCGCTTTTCTGCTGGGCTGGGATTCGCGCAAGAAACAAACGAACAGACTTGGCACTAGACGAGAACGGGTTGAACCTGACAGACACTTTCGTGAAGTATTTTGTGATCATGGATGCTGGTGGAATTAGGGTCTGAAAGCAAGTGCACATCGCTTTTTCATTTGAGAATATCGGCACTTGAACATCCGTACACCTCGACATAAATGCCAGAATAATACACTAGTCATGACTTTGTAACAAAGATTTACAGCAATAAGGGCAGATTTTGTACGATGCTCGTGCTTTAGTCAGACACATGATAGAAAGCGAGTATTGCTTTCTTTTAGAAACGCCTCAATTCTGTTTACTCAAGCCTCTCTGATATCCAATCAGCTTTTTTTTACCACCAATGTGAGGTGGTTGGACCCGCCAGATTCGATGGTCTTCAAGTTCGACTCAATAAAAAAATGGAAATAGCAAGGATGGGCTACATTGAAAGATATATGTATATGGACAGTTCAACAGGATGGTCTGCTGAATCATAATGAATTAGGCCCCTCTGACTGGCACAACAAGATATCATGGGAGTCAGAGATCCTGCTTAATGCTGCTATGTTGACCAAAAGCACTTGCACTGAATGTCAAACTACCTGGAAAATATAATGTATTGGGTGATTTGACACACTATCAGGTGAGTTGAACCAGATAAATAGTTGGCTTCAACTTGGCGCTGATTGAGCCAAAGCCAGCAAGAAAATGTGTGAACTTTCTTGAAAATCCTGCGAGAGAAATCATGAGAAGTTCAATCCAACCAAAAGAGTCTGTTTGAAAGTCTCTATTTTCGTTGTGATCTTGACTTTTTATTACGTTCGCTGGACTAAACCTGCACCCTAATAGGTCTGGTATGCCTCTATTCGGACATTGGTTTGTTCGATGGAACTGCACGCATTTTGAAGGCCACAAAGGTTGAAATTCATTTCAAATATCGAAACTTCGGTGACTAGCAATGTCACGTGACCCACGAACAGACGACAATCGTCTGGGTGAAAGCCAGGGTCCCCAATGTTCATTGATGATAGAAATCATTGGGATACGAGCCCAAGAATGAGCGGACTCACATGTTAGCCTATTCTCGCCCGCTAATGCAAATTCATTGCATAGTTTAGTACACCTGCAGGAATATATCGATTTGAGAAAATCACAATATTGTTTGGAATCATTGAGTTTGAACGCTCCTGAACCTTTTCAATGCCGTATAAGCGGATGTTGCACCCTTTCAAACAAGCAACATGTGTTTTTCCTGGGCCGAAACCATTTTGACAAAGAAATCAGACCCCACATCTCATTGCTACAGTAGAGCAATTATCCAGGAACCCAGCAGTCAATTAAAGTTTTGTGGTGGGTGGCCAACAATATCTTCTCCAAGAATCGAGGCCCAAGATCAAGAGTACCAGTCAACGTCCTTCTGTGTCCCACACCTCCTGCTATTTGGAATCAGTGCATATAGCCCTTTACTGGCTGAAATATCTTAGCCCTCAAAGAAGTCGAGAAGAAAGCGAGCTTGGCATTTCAACAGATTCAAAGAAGTGTTAAAAGCCGTGATTATTTCCAAAGTGGTTTGGTCTTGGATGAGCCACCTTTTCGTGCACATGCAGTTCTACCCTTCCCAAATTCTCATAGTTGGCCCACTGATGGGCTATGATACAAAATCGCCGATCTACAGCAGTGCTGCATTCAGATTTGCAATCTTTCCCGAGCTGATGAGGCCATCTTTCTCAAGTATGTCCGGAAAAAACCTTCATACCAGATTCGAGATGTGCAGACTTTGCAACGCTCCTATAACACCCAAGAAAAACGAGATTAGTCATTTGTAAAGAATTTCAGGCTTGCCAGAAATAGAATTGCCAGCTAAGTTAATAACTGCGGGAATATTTTCTGAGCTCAGGATCAAGACTGTTGGCGAGTGTTATCCAAAAAGAAGCGATCTGATTGGATGAGGTCTGGCCATTTATTAGGAGTGACTGCCCCTGGAATTACGAGCCAGCTGAACAGAAACTGGAATTGAATTTCAACCAGCCTACAAGCAAACCAATGCTTGACTTGACTTTAGGACTTTTGAAAATAGACAATGAACTTTGAGCACAAACAATGAGAAGCAGTATCTGCACCACTGCTGTGCTACATACCGACCGGTTAAATGACAAATTCTATGATTTAAGAATGCCAGAAGAAAGCAACCCTAAAACCATTGATACTAACGGTCATCGAGAGATTGGGAACCGTTCCTCCAATTCCAGAATTTTAGCAGAAATTGGGTCAGTGCCTTCTCGGCAAAGACTTGCTCTGTTTGTTCTATCGAGTGTTTCGATGACTTGACTTGGGGCGTGAAGCGTATTTCCCGCAAACGCATCGTGATAACTTGGGCAGAATCGGGTAAATTACACGAGAGACTAGTATATGCCGATTGTTCGTGCACAAAGGCCGCGGCATCTGCATACACCTATAGTCTAAATCGTGCATGCATCTCAAGTATAACGGGCAAAATCGGAGTGTCTCAAATGGTTAGCCAACTAGTGCTGACGGATTTTGATAAGCATTAAGAATCAAAGAAATCCACCGGGAAGTTTCTCCACGTAAGCCAGCCATATTTCGCACTTATATTGGTATCGTTTTGAGTTTCTCAGCAAGCCACACGGCCTTTGAATTTGGACACATAAGAGCTGACACATAGATGCGTCATGGCGTATGCAAATGCCGGTTTTGGATGCAAACCAAGGATCGATCCACACATCAAATACCGGTCTGCGTTTTTTTGCGGACTGCAAAACGCATCTGTATGTGTAAATACTCAGAGTTTCCCCGGCCTCCAAATTCAGAGTTTATTGTGCCATCCCTCGATCCGTTGTCCCATTATGAAGACCTCCACCACTGCCTTGCCTTGTATACAGTAGCTGCAGCTGTGTTTAACGATGCTGATTCTGAAGCCTATGCTGGAAAGATGGGAAATTCAAAACATTTGAAATATTCCGGCAAGTTATCAAAGCTGGCTGAAAACTCTGGCCTTTCTGGAAAGTGTCATTTGACAGTCAGGTCCGTGGGAGCAGTACCCAGAATTGGAGTCGTTGGAACCATCGATACCTCCCATCTCAACGCCTCTCTGGCCTTTATGGCCCAAGTTTGGCAACTTCACCACAACTTCTAGCCCCGGGAAGAAAACCACGTTTTTTTAAGGACCAGCCCTGTCACTAAAAGTCCGTTCGAAGCAAATGACAGCTCTTCGAAAAAAGTCTTGCCTGTTCCCACTCCGATTGCATTGCCAGCAGAGACTGCCCGCCCCCTTCTATATCCCAGAGGCTACCGCATCCTCAATTACCAGCAAAGTAGCGAACTTTTTGGGTAACATGTTCACTGGTTGTCCGAGTTTTTCTTACTTCATTGATAAGGACTTCCTTTCAGTTTTAGCCGGATGACTTTTCCTTTTCTAAGCGGAATGTTGAGACGGCAGTTGAAGCCAGATAAAAGGTCACTGTTGGGGAAGTCGAGGCTGTGCTCAGTACCTTTGCGACGGACGTCTTCGGCCACTTGGTTGCGTCACCAATGACAACAGCGTTTCATTGATTTTGATTGAAATGGAAGTATGATAGTTGACTTTGTCCATATCTCATACTCTACTATCTTTCGTGTTGTGTTTGATCTTTCCAAGCACATTTCGATTTTCCCAAGTCCAAATAAAACAGTTCAATTGTGTGAGTCTCAAAGTTTAGATTCCCAGTTCTCTTCCTTCATCTGCAAACCACAGCCTGGTACATGGCTAGAGCCACTGAAATTAGTTTGGAAAACCCCTGGAAATCTGCTTGATGAAACAATCATTTTGGGTCATAAGCTCACATAGCCTTTCAGCCTATGCCCGAATATTTTGAATTCATCATTGCAAAAAATATCGCCTTCTCCTGCTATAGGCTTCATGGGAACAATGCAAATGAAAAACCTGAGAGCTGTATCCTCACTGCCTAGGGCTCGTGGTTGTGGTATTCATGGCACAATTGTGGCCATAAAAAAAGCAAGTTTCGTACTGATCTTGTGATCATTCAACAGGAAAACCATGTTCTGACAATTTGCGACTTCAACATTCTTTTCATTTCTATGAGCCATAGAAATATGCGCTCTTCCAACCTGAAGTGTCTGCGATCAAATCCGGGGCAGAGACATACCTAGATGACTCTGAAGGATTTGAGGTGGCCTGTTTTCTTTCCAGATTCCTATCAAAATTTCCCAAACTTTGATGTTGCATTTTGTTTTTATTCAAGTGAATAGCAGTCTAAGGCATTTGACCCCGAAAACAGAAGAATTGGCAGCGGTTTCTCTTTTGTTAGTCTCTTTTGTTCTCCTATTGTTCTCATGGATTGTTCTCCTGGATTGTTCCCCAGAAATATGGCTAATGTGTCTCCGTGACGCCAATACAATTCACTAAGTAGTAGTTTTGTATACCTGTCGGATTTTTGTCCATTAAATGAGCTCCTCTCCGAGTAATTTTAGATTGAATCCCTGGCATCAAAAGTCCTATGAACCCTTCCTGTGAGGAAAAAGATTCCAGCCAAAGCCCGTTTCAATTTGTGGACTGTATTCCAGACGCCCTTCAGAGGGATGAGAACTTTCGGGTTATTCTGTTTTTCTAGGCAATCCAAATCTGCAGAACTGCGGCGTTCCACACCTCCTTTGAAGAGCAAACTCTGAAACTGCCGTGTAATTATTCAAGAGCCGCATCTTGAATGAGCTAGTTTCATGTCTTCGTTATTGCCTTCCAGAAAAACGAGGCGCACCAGATGCTATCAACGCCGTTCTGCTGCCGTCTGATTTCTTGAAATAATATGGATTTCCGCCCCAACGGAAGCAAAGATAGACTGCGGGTTGGGCAGCGGAAATGAACGTGTGTGTTCTTGAAAAAATGCGATTATCAATGTAATGGTGATTCAAAATAAGCATCACAAGCCATCCGCTTTTCGGCGTTGCAATGGTGATTTCCAACGACTGTCCACTTTTCTCACGGCACATTTAAACTCTTGTGCAAATTTAGAGTTCGCAAAAATTAATTATTACTTCAACCAGCTGAGAGAATATTGTACTTGCTCAGGGCCTGTATACCAAGCCAATCAAATAACAATAATTTGCAGAAAGTAGAATCTGGCTCTTATGTTATTTTGAAACTAGTAGCAGATAGCACGCCGGTCATAACCACAGGTTTTCACGCGAGTCTAGAGCTACAAAGTAGCCATCAGAACGACTGTTGAACAATTCATATGATCTTCAAGACGAAGAGCACGTGTTCTCGGGTTCCAGATCAATGTACAAAGCACGAAAATCGGAAAGCACAACTTGGGAAATTCGGGATTAGTATGCAGCTCTGCAAGTCGTGTTGCGGCTGATCTGAAAGTGTACAGGGCATCTGGTATAGTACAATAGATGAAATTTGCTCGCAGACAAAAGCCAAGAAAAACTCTGTGCAATCAACAAATTGTGGAAACGATTGATTGATGCCTTCGAGGGAATGAGCCTCCCACCACTGAAGTACTTAAAGACCGGCTCGTGGCACTCATTGTTGAATCATCTTTTCTTTCCATTCAAAGCTGATCCATCGAGCACTCAGAATGAAGATCTTCACCATCGCAACTTTTGCATTTGCTTCCCTTGCCACTGCATCTCCTTTTGACCGGGGTGACTTTAATCGAAAAGTTATTAAGAAACCCACCACACGTCTGGTTCTGCAGCGCATCAGTCCTGTTTCTGCTGCACCACAGAAGCGAGATGAGGCATATTCCAAATGGCCTAGATTTCAAAATGCTAGTGCCAGTGCCTCAGAACCCCACCGCTCTATTCCAACGGGTAACGTCGCGTCTTCGTACGTCGAAGCATCAAGTGCTTGGGTCGGAAATTCCGGCGGCGTCAGCATGTCCCAATTTGTTCCGGCCAGCATCTTTTCCACCACTCCAGTCTCGTCATACTTTTCCGCGCCTAATTCGTCAGTCACATCCACCTCCCCGGAAGCAACTGTCTCGAGAGTTGTCGAGGAGTACTATAGTGGCTATGATTTCAATGTTTTGTTTGCCGAAGAACCGGAGAACAGTATCGCGGAGCACCATGACGGAGATTTGAATCGCCCCAGAGGCGAAGTGCTTTATTCTCTTGATGCTTCAATAAAGTCTGCCAGTGCTCCAGATTCAAATCCCGCCAACCTTCCCGGAAATTAGGCTCCAGCCACAAATACGCCAGTTTGGTGTCCTGAATTGTGGAATTGGTCTCTCACAAGCTTTGGCTTGAAGGAGTAAGCGGCAGGGGCTCGGGCAGCGGTGTGTTGGAAGCGACTTATTCTCTTTCAAAAGACGTGGTTAGCTTCGGCAATATAAGGTTTTGATTTGAGTGTGCAGGAAACTCTTCGTCTCGTAGATAAAACCAGGACTCCTTTTCACTCCATGTGAATTCACTGAAGAATGGCCCGCTTGCAATGCAATAAAAGCAGCAACGCGTGTTCGGTTTCTAATCTTTTAAAGTCACAACTGGCATGTAATCCGTATCCAACCCGGTGGTATCAAATGTGCTTGCGAAAGGTTATAGTAGTGTCCATAAAAGCGCATGTGGTTTCAAAAAAAGCTGTAACACTGACCGCGTGATTTTCCACTTGTGCTTGGAAGATACACACGTAAAACTTGCGGTGCATCCTTGTTTTCAGGCCAGTCCATCACAATCAGTAGCACATGGCACGTAAGATCAGACAGTGTGCACGTCGAAACCAATACACGCGGCTCACACAATGGGGATGCCAGCTCACTGGCTAGAGATTTCCCGGCGCATGAATGTAAGACTGAAATCCCGGGATGCTTTGAGCCCGTCCTCCAACGGCGACTCCGAACCAGCCACTTCAATCAAAATATCCGGGTGCGAGGAAGGCACAAACCCACATGCGTTTTGGTAGAATGATGCTAGCTCGTGCTCCTTGATCACGACGGCATGTAGCACGACTTTCAGCACGTGCTCTGGCTTCAAGAACGATGGCTGTCTGGAAAACAAAAACAGCCGGGCTGCGTGGTTCATGATCCCCGAGCCCGTGCCCCGCATGAACGACGTTAGCCCCGTGATTTCGTAGTGTCTTGTGTTCTTCAGGAAGTCAGAGTCGGAAAAGTGCCCATCATCTTGGTACGTCTTAAAGCCAACTGTGGACAATACACGGTCGGCAACATCGGCATCAATCCGCGCCGACGGCGCCAACGTCACGTGCTCCACGTTACCAGGGGTGAGCGGGCCGAATTCAGAGGCCCATTCCATTGGCACGTCCGAGTCTGTCAGAGCAGATAACGGATAGATTTCCGGGTTGAACCGTCGGATGTAGCCTGCACGTGCCTCTAGCCTTTGGAAGTCCGCCTTTGAGCCCACGAGAAGCATGAAGACAAAATCCTTGTCTTGACTGGCCATGGACGCCAGATCTAGCTGGAGGTCTTTCAAAAAGTTCTGGTGGTGCTTGATGCGTAGGGACTCAATGACGCCATATTGCGCCATGGGTTTGGCGTACCCTTTATTGAGGATCTGCAGCAAGACCTGGAATTTGTCGGGCGTCACATCGCTCAGAAACCAGTCTTTGTGGAGAAGAAGAAGCTGATACGGCATTGACCACAGATATGGGTGTTGACGCCGGGGTTTACACTGGAGTGGTGTGCACCTTTTTATCGGGACTGCGATGTGATCGGATTATGCCGGACTGGAGCCACATATACGGGCCTGATTTTCTTCCAATGATGAGGAGATTTTGCGGAATGAGTTTTGGGGATTTTGTGGTTTTGGAATTTGTGGTTTTGGATTTTTGGATTTTGGATTTTGGATTTTGGATTTTGGATTTTGGAGTCGATATTTGGAGTCGATATTTGGAGTCGATCTCTATGTTTCAGGAAGCACGTGCTTCATCCAGTTGGAAGATGGTATACGCCACAGCATCAGTAGCCAAGATAGCTCCTGGCGAGCCGCCCGGCCACTGTCACGGACAATCCCTGTCTATATGTGAACAATGAATCCGCAGCTATCGCTTTTTCTTTCTATTTACTGCAATATCGACGAGCCCAGATTCGTCGCTGGCTGGGCGGCCGATGGCTCCAAGCCACGAGCTTGTGATTCCTTAGCCAAATACTGAGTGTATTTTCTATCCTTCCGCCGCCGAAGATGATTGAAGGTGAGGCAGCCAACAGGCACATACAACAAGAAACAGGCCTGCAACGCCCGCTCAAGCACACTGTTTCGCACAAACGCCAAGCTCAAAAACACCATGCAGATCTCGCCAACGAAAGATATAAAGAACGTCACGTAGAAGTGATTGTAATGGAGGGCAAAGAGCACCCAGGGCGAGGATCGCGTCTTGAGCCGGAACGCATGGTACGCCAAATCAATGATATTCTGCGTACACCAGCCCACTATCAAAAACGAGTACGACGTGTGCTTGGCGATTTTCGGATGCGGGAAGATCACCACGTAGCAGAGCAATACAAGACGAAGGCCATTGAGAAGACCCCAAGCACCGGAAAGTCCCGCCAACGACCGCGACTTTCCCAGAACCCTGACCACCACAGATCCAACAAGAGGCAAGGTGGCCACCACGTGGAAAAAATCGGCAATTCCCGCGGGGAGAAACCGGCGGCCCACAAGAGGAAGCAACACTAGGAAGCGGCCCAAGCAACAGCACCAGAGGGTCAACGCCGCGATGTTGTAGAAGAACACCACTCGCAAATTTAGCGGCAATGCATAGAGCGCCATGTCCGGAAGGCTGTACGGGCAACGAGATGGATGCAAGGCTCAGACCGCGTGTTCGTCAGAGCGTGTGTCAAGAACGAGGTGCAATGGACCGAGTGGTGCGACGCGAATTGTGGATTAGGCAAGGCTGTGCCATTAGTCTGCCAATACATGCAGTACCGTTCCACACGGCGCCACACTTTTTTTGAACCGTGGGATGAACGGTGTTAGTTTCTTGCCGGCGGCCCTGTGCGGGCTTCTCCGGGCGCCCCACTGTTTCTGCTGGTGCTTTCCACATGGATGGCATGGCAGCTTCCAATATCGCACTTCGCGAGAAGTGGGCGGGATGAGAAAACCCGAGAAGTTGTGGCGGCACAAAAAATCCAAGATCTCTCGACGGATCGTCGTGGGGTCGGCTGCGCCGTTTGTGGATAGCCCACAACCCAGTCATTCGGGGTCTAGGGGGCCAGAAGCAGGCACTATAGCGGCCTTCCTGGAGACTGTCGCAAGACACTTCTGAGAACCAAGCATTGCAGAAGAACTACTTCCAACATTCTGCTCCGAGGAGAAATTTGGAGCTCTTCGAGACTCACTTCCAAAATGCAAAATCCGCAGATCATGCCCGGACATAACATTCATCTTGTCTGGGCCATCAGGAAGTTCGAGCCGGTGGCTCGCTGTATACACTCCAGCATCATCGGCCGATGAGGCCACATTGTAATCACGCCAAATTCTTGCGTATCCCGTCCCAAACACGACGAGAATGAGGTTTTTCTTTCCGCTTTTTCTCGCAAGCTTCTTTGTGCTGATTGCGGCTAACTGGGCCCCGGAAGACTATGAGATCTTCGGCTTGAACGATAAAGTAAGAGGCGATCTTGGGCCGGAAATCACGTTCTACTCGTGGCTTGGTCTTGACAACGGCTCCAAGTCCACCAAAGATGCCATTAACAAGGCTTACCGGAAACTCTCCAGGCAGTTGCACCCCGACAAAGTCGCAGCGGGTTCTCGGAAGGCCCGGGAAATCGCGGAGCAGAGGTTCCAACGGTTGTCTCTGGTGGGCAACATTTTGAAGGACCAGAACTTGAAAAAAAGGTACGACTATTTCTTGCGCAACGGATTTCCCAAGTGGAAGGGCACTGGATACTATTACTCCCGTTTTCGGCCCGGATTGGGCTTCACCCTTGTGGTGCTATACGTGCTCATAAGCACGCTTCAGTATATCTCGCTTCGAATCAGCCGCAAACAAGATTTCAAGCGCATCATCGCTTTGAAAACTCAAATCAAAACCCAGGCGTGGGGAGGTTCGTTTATTCCGCCCCTGGACGGTTCTGCCCGTCGGGTCACTGCTGAAAACAGCCGGGAGTTCCATGTTGGACCAACAGGTGAAGTCAGTTTGATTGAAATGTCCGACAGAAACGAGATGGTGTTACTTCCACTCGACGAATACGACATCGACACGAACCCTGGGTTCAAGCTGTCTTTCTTTTACAGGCTCCCTGTGGGTTTGTGGAACCTCACGTTGGGCAAACTAACGGGGCTCACGATCGGAAACACCGAGTCATATGTCAACCCTCACCGGGCGAAAAGAGAGGCCTTGGAGTTGAAGGAAAGAAAGAAGGAGCAAAAGGAAAAAGCGGCAAAAAAGGCCGAGCGTGCCGAGCGGGTTGAGTTGCCCAATGGGAAAGTCATCTACAAGCGCAAGAAAGGCAAGAAGTAAGCACAACTTCTTGTTTGCGGCTCGCAGAGATTATCAATCGTCACTCGTTTATTTCATTATCACCGTTAGCCTTTGTGTTTGGGTACTCTGTAAAGCTGGTTTTCGGACTCATCGTCGGAGGAGCTGGAACCTGAAAGATCCTCAAAGCACTTATCATTCCCGAGCGTGATTTCGTTGCCTTCAAAATCCTCGTAGAGCATATCCTTATTTTCTAATCGCACAGTAGGCGACATACTTTTGATTGGCACGTCCAAAATGCGGCCTGGATCCTGCTCCTTGTCAATGTCAATATCCGCCGCGTCTTTCCCGTATTTGCTCTCAATATTGTCAGTACGTGCATCATTAATATCTCCATGAGTTAGGGGTGTCAGGCGAACAAATTCGTCGTGATTGCTGCTGTCACCGAGAATAATTGCGCCGCCGGCTTTGGGACCCAGATTGTTCTCCAAATCCATATCCACCATCGACGAGTTTGCACCAGATTCGTTCTCAGCTCCGGCTTCGGCATCATCTTCATACATGTAGTCTGGGTCTGTCCCAAGCACCACGTTGTACAACTCCCTCGTTTTGAGCAACACCTCAGACACAAACCACTGCCAAGATTTTGATCCTAGGGCGTTAACGATAATCAGGGAGATTAAAGAAGGTTTGTACAAGGAAGCAAACTTCACTAACTCTTCACTGACGAGCACTAGGTGACCCATATACCCTGGTCGGGGGGTTTTGGCGTCTTCAAAAGCATCAACTATTATATCAGTAATGTGACATTTCTCGAAAAGTTCCACAATCAAGAATGAGTTGTAAGAGTTGAGCTTCCCGTTGAAAACTTGCTGTATCAAGTCAAAAACCACATTATGGAAGAAGTTGTGCCACGGGTACTTTGTGAGCTGCTCCACTAAGAACTGGAGCATGTGCAGATCTATCAATTGTATTTTGAAATAGTCACCCACACACGGATTTGCTCTAAAAGCATTGTTTCGCTCCTCACAAACGAACGGGGTCTCGCTCGAAACTGACGGCTCTTCGTATTCTATGTCTTCGAAGGAATAATCCCCCACACTCCCTCGATGCTTGTGGTCGGCGTCGGCGTTGTCAGGATCTGCCAAAAACTTTTCTTTGTCTATGATCTCCTCATAGGCTGACGGATCAAGCGATATCTGGTCAAGAGCGTCAGTGACGTGTGAGGTGAATGTGGCGTGGGGTTGTAGCGTCGTATCAGAGTCCTCAGTGATCGACTCCGTGAGAGCAGTCCGTATATTGTCCACTTGGAGTGCTCTGACTTTGTCGCGCATGCTCATAAGAAATGCAATTTTATTGGAGTTGAGGAGCATCATGTTTGAGCAATGGAGGAGCTCAGCAATCAACTCTGCAATCTTGAATTTTGTGAGACCTAAAGTTTCTCTATCCTGCGACACGAATTCCAGCTTTGAACTCATGAGACTTGTGATTGCAGGGAGCCCGTCAGAAAACATTCGGAGAAGATCTCCCAAATATACCGGGTCTCTAGGCCCCGGGGGATTCTGATCCAAGTCTTTGAGCCAGAGGTACATTGAATACAAATTGATTTCACCAGCACCATCTTCTTCTTGATTATTTTGAGTGTAAGGACCACAGTTTGTGTCGTAGTCAGAGTTATTTTTTCTTATGAGCTCGATCAAAATCGAGACACAATTGGAGATCCCGTGTTTGTTCGCCACAGACCCGTTCTTAGTCTCAATCGGGTGTAGCATGATATCATTGATCATGACACTGATGATTTTTGGCGAAGCGAGTTCCCGCGTGAGCTGATTGGGCCCGATGTTCATGTCTAGATCGACAGCTAGTGCCGGGTTTGACGAGATCGTCACCAACGCCTTGATAAATTCCGTAGCTGCCGTCTGGCGGAACAAAAGTTCGAAGTTCGACGCCACCGAGCCATATTGTGTTTGTGGGGGCCGCAAAATGTCCATGAGTTTGGGGATTATCTGTTGGCGCAGCAATACCGCCAAAATTCCGGTTGGCGAGTCGGCCTTATCAGTCTGGATGATTTTCAAGAAGAAATCCATGAGTATGGGAATGTCGACCTTGCCCAAAAACATGTCCGTGAGTGTTTCCTGTTTGCGGATGAAGTTCGTCAACTCGATGCAGTTCAGGTCCATCAAATGGCCCAAGATCTGGACCAAATATCCGAGCGCCGGCGAGCTTTCATATAGGTTTGGAAGCGATATCACCAGCCAGAGCTTGCCCATGAGACTTGGCGTTTCGATGATTCTATTGGAGATGACCCAAAGATCTGTGGAGATAATCTCGGCAGAGCACAGGATATACCGCTGAAGCCTCTCGGTACGGGATTCCTCGTCGCCCAGCTTCGACCCAGTTTTCTCGCCGTCTTCTTCTTCCCCCTCTACAGTGTTCAGGCCGGTTTGTTCCTCTTCTGTACTGTTGATATCACCATTGTCTTGAGGCTCTCTTCCAACTTCGTAGAAGAAGTCTACGCTGAGAACGACGTAATCTAGAAGCCCGTGCAATATGTGTGGCTGTAAAAGCAACTCTATGAGCTTCTGCTCACGTGCTGTTTTGGAGAGAGAGCCGCCGCTGTTTGAGTCTGCATTTGAGCTGGTCATGGACGAATTATCCGAGATGCTACCCGGCATCAGTTGCTTGGCCTGGGTCTCCTGCAGGAGCAGCTGCACAAACAGCAAGTTCTTTCCTCTAAGGGATTTGGACGAGATGGATTTTAACTCGTCCAACAACTCTTGTTGGAGGACTTTATCGTCTAGGAGATTTTCCACCGTGACCGCCGCCAAATCGGTGGTTTGGTCGAGGAATTTCTGGAGCTGGCTGCTGGACCCATACGGATTCGAGAAGGGCCAGAACGACATCTTCTGCTGTGGTTTTCGTGTATGATCTTGAAGGTTTCGGAATGTTCCACGAGGGATTCAGTACGGCCAAATACGGCTGGAAAAGGGGAAAATACCGGTCGCTAATGGATAGACACGAATTGCGGTGCAACAATTCTCCAGGATCTCAGAAGATGGAGCCGATCAATTGTTGGTGCTGTTTTTCCACGTGGCGTCTATGAGAAACAATCGTGGTGGCCTCGTGTATGTTTTCTATGGGAAATGTAGGCCAGAGTTGAACGCTTTTTGGATTCCACACACGCGATTTTTCACCTCTGAAATTCCACCAGTCAAAGTTCACAGAAAGGCCAGAAAATATACAGTGTTTCACCAATGCAAGAAGTACGGAATCCTGGTGAATTGGCTGGGGTTGTCCCGGTTCTCGTAAACAGTGATTCAGATGTCGCAGGCGAGCATTCTGTGCCGGACACCGTGGCCAGATGGATGTGGGGTGTGGCTCACCATACCAGCCAAAACTATGGAAGTCTAAGAGCGCAGAAGCCACGGCAAAACGCCAAAAAAAGGGCTTGTTTTCAATTCTACCACCCCAATTTCAAGAGTAGTGAGGGAGAAAAATATTCAAAAAGTGCTGTCCTCGGCATTTTAGGCCGCCCGAATCGGCTCGCTTCTATCGGTCGTCAATCTTCGTCTTCCGCACTAATCTATCGTTTCCAAGCCGGCCACGTAATCGATCACCTTGTCAAACTCGGCCTCGTAGTTGTGCACGATTTTCTCGCCCATGTCCTCGACGATTTTGCGGCAGCTTGCTGCGTTGTGCCGAATCCATTCTTCAATAGTCATCTCTTCTTCTTCCTCTGGCATGGCGGAAATGAAATCGGTGAGCGCCCCGTCCACGTCATTGTGGAGCTCGTGCCCTTGGGCTGCCAACTGTGTTATATAGTCAATAGCATCATCAAGTTCCATAATTTCCGCAAGCGCCGAGTCCATTGAGATTCGCGGGAGAAAGTGCTTGAGGGTGCTGGGTCCCTCCACCTGCGTCTTAAGAGGAGTGCTTGACTGAACATCCAGAAACGATAAATGATTGACGGAATCGTATGTTTTCTTGTTTTCGTCCGCGTGGAGCTCCGGTGACCGATCCAGGCCCTTTTCGGCCAGCTTGGGAACTTCTTTCTGCGGTGCGTGGGCTTTTTGGATGCTTTGCGAGCCTTCGTTTCCGTGTTCTTCATCTGTACTTCTCTTCCTCAGCACATTCTCGTGTTGCTGCTGGAGCTGGTAATCCTGGTTGGCGACTTTGGGACTAGCAAGTATTAGGGCCGTGTCTTTCTCTTTTTCCTCATTCCTCGTGTCTACTCTCTTTCTGCCTTCTGAATACACGGGGTTCTGATGTTCATTGACCGTTTGCACCGTTCCCTTCAGTTCAGCATCTTTCTTCCCGAATTCCAAAATGTTCGACTTAGATTCCACAGGACTGGGAGATATTGAAAGCAAAGGTAACACCCCAGAGACAGAATCGCCAATGTAGGAGGGTAGGTCTTTTTCAGCTGGTATGGGCCTCTCCAAAATAGCAGACTCCTGTTCCGCTGATGGCATGTTCTTAAGAACCAGCTCCTTCAACTCTTGAGGAATGCCGGGGGCTCTATCAGAGTTTCTGCCGCACTCATCGCTTTCCGGTGACTTTTCATGATTCTGGATTTCCTGTTCTTCATATGAAGAATTTTCAAACTCGTCTCGCATCTTTTCGAAAGCGGAAATGTAAACCTTGTATGATGAGGGACTAACCACCACATCTTTCGTGGGGCTTCCTTCCGACTCGCGAGCTCGGTTTGCATTCAGCTTCCGGGGAGAAACTTTTAGCTCACTTTGCTTCACGGGTTGCACCATGTTCTTTGTATCACTTTCATGCAGTTGATCCGGGCTGATGATTTTGCTAGCCTGAGTCACGCCATGATCTTCTCCTCTGCTTTTCTTGGATGCCGAATCTTCGCTGGTCGCCCCCAAAATTCTTTTGCGGGCTCCCGCCGCTTCGTCACTTTGAGATAGTGTGTCGTCGGCATTCTGACGGGAATCTTGAAGCACGAAATCCTGCTTGCTGGGGTTGCGTTCTTCCTCACGCAAGCTTGGTTGCTTCAGCTTCAGCTCAAATGCTACTTGATCTGTTTTCTTGGCCCACGGAGGGGTTTCGACAAAGATCGGAGTTTTTTGTTGGGCAGTGTGCCTATTAACCTCGGATAGGACTTGAGATTCTGGGGCAGCAAGGGGCTTATTATCAGCCATGTCGTGTCCCCTTTGCCTGGGCTCTTTGTCAGCAAACCTTTCTGCAGGGCCAGCCTCCACTTGAAGATCGTTTCCAGTAGATTCAGATACGGGCAGAGTCTCTGGCGGAAAGTCGAGCCTGGAACCAGAAAGCTCTGGTTTTTGGGGGCTTTCAGCGGCGAGTGAGATCTCGTCATCCACATTGTCTAGAAGCATGGCGCCTCGCTCGTCGGTACTTTGTTCGTCGTCAATGTGGCTCATACCGTCTTGGACAACGTTGTCAGAAGCCAGGAAACCCTCATTCTCGCCCGCCATTTTCGCTGGACTCTCTACCAACACAGCCTCAGGTGAGACAGAGGGCTCTGGCTTGATTTCCATAACACTTGAATCAGTGACATTGTGCATGTGCTGTTCTTGCTTTGGAAACACGCCATTTTGTCGTGACAAGGAGTTATCATGATGGGAATGTGCCAGATTCACAACTGGTTCCGGGCCTACGGCTTGCGCTTTGTGCTCGATCTTCAAGTCGTGCTCGAGAAAAGATAGGTTCTGCTCACCGTAGTCGCCCAAGTTCTGGTCTGAGATATCGTACACAGAAGGCGGGGGCGGCAATGCCTGCCTTGTGTTCACCACACGCATCTTCCGGTGCTTTTTTGGGGAATCGAGGATGCTCGCGATGTCTTTTTCGTTGAGCCCAAACTCGTTGTCGCTGAACTGCGACCGCGTTCGCTTTTCGGGGGCAGCTGTATCGGGGGGCTTTTGCAGCAATGAGGCTTCCTGCAAGCTTTCAGAGTAGTCGCCGTCCTCGGTGTCCTGGGGAACAGACATTGACGAGGAGTCTTGTAACACAGACGACTCTAGATCTTGAGGGGGCAAAATATCGCTGTGGTGAGAAACAGATATCTGCGTGTTGTCGTCGACATTTAGCGCCGCCTGCTGTGGCTCGCTGCGGACCTCCAAAATAAGCGAGTTGGGGGACGTGAGGTCCTGCGGTCTCGGCTCTGGTTTCAGCTCTGGTCTCGGCTCTGGTTTCGGCTTGGAGCTGAAAATAGCCTGTTTCTTTCGCCGCGGATACCTGCGCAACGAGCGGTCCAAGTGCGTTTCGTGGTCGCTTAGCTGATCAATAGAGATATCAAACTGATCTAGCTCGTTTGCCACACCCGTGTCGCTGGCTAGTGATTTCGCCAGATCGGCCGATAGCACCGCATCGAGAAGGCTATCTGACCTTTCATGTGTCTTGTTGAGTGGAGAGGAAGATACATCGCAGCAAGCAGGTTCCAGGCCCAGGTGCGGGCTTTCTGCTTGGCCCCCACGGGCTTCAATTTCGAGCGGCTCCAGTACGTCTACCCGGTCCAGAGACGGGATGTGCTGGAGCTCGTAGCCGGATATGGCCGGGTTCTCCTCCTCCAGAGGGTCCTCGAGCGTGGCGAGAAAGTAACACGCCGGGTGGGCGTTTTCGTGGCGGTAGGCCCGCGAGTTGAGCTCGTGCTCCTGTCTCGGGTCGTCGGCCAAATCCCAGTCGGAAAGCGGGCAGCCACAGTACATGCAAATGACCCGGTCATCGCCGGGATGGGCCGGTGAAAAAAAGAACCCCGCAGCCGCCATTCCGCGGGCCGTGACCTTTGTTTTCCGACGCGAGTCGAATTTCCAGAAGCTCTTGAACGTGGCCAAACGAAGCTTGACAGACGGCTCCGAGTGGGGCTCCAGCACCGCCACTGGCAGCTCATTTTGCTGCACGAGCCGGCGCCAGTAGCTGTCGATATCCGCGTCGTTTTTGTACTCCGTCAAGAAATGGTAGATCACAGCATAGGGACACTTGCTGTTGTGGGCAAAGTGCACGCTGGCCACCGAACCCTGGCCGTCCCAGGCCCGTTCTTTCTTGCCACACCAGAAACACGTGACCTGGTCGCCCATTGTGCGTGTGGGTGTGTAGTAGAAGCCTAGTTCGGCCATCTCCTCGGGTGTCGGCGAATCGTGCGGCCAGTATTTGAGCAGTTTTGAGCTGCCCACCCGGACGCCGTCCGTGAATGTGGCCCTGCGCACAGACACGTACTGGAACTTCAGTGCCACTGCGGATTTGGGCGGCATTTGTCAGGCTAGCTAGAGTATCTGGGCTAGAGCAGCTGGGCTAGAGCAGCTGGGGTCTGGGGCTTAGTATGAGGCGCCAGACAGAGCAAGACTTTGCCGATAGCGACGTGCCCGCTTCGAAAAAAGAGTAAGTGGAAACAGGCCAGCGGGGCTTGGATTTCGATACTGGCTCGAGTTCGGCTGTGTGTTTTGTGCCCTGTTGGTGCCACTAGTTGGTTGATATAGATGGTGGTTTTATGGTTTACCGCGCGTCGCGTCTTGAGAATAGACGCCAGATCGATAGGGACTTGCAAAAGCAGCACATGTCCCTAAGATAAACAGTACATCCCTAAGATGTGCGACCCGCGGGAACTGAAGCAGGAGAATGCGGGTGTTCTTTGTGTGGCACTCTGGGATCCGGATCAACCAATGCATCTTTCGAAACAAAAGCGTGGGACGGACCCAGCAACATTCGGCAGTATACACGTTTTAGAAGAGCAACGCCTTCCCAATGCAAGCTTTGAATGAATCAAGGCCGTTGAGCCGAACTGGGATGTAATCTCTTTCCCGATGAGCTGAACTAGAGTAAGTGGTCTCTGCCCAATTCCGCTTCACTAAGCTAGTCACATGGCTTTGGAAGGACGAAAGCCCACCAAGGCTCAAGGTCCGGTTTGTGTCCCATATCCAGGAGGGATCAAACCCGCCTTTCTATGATAGTTTGGTTTCTCCGCTGCCGTCAGAATTCTGCGTATCAGGCTTTCATGGCGAGATCGGGCGTGAAACCTGTAGTCTGTCGAAACTGACGCACTTGATATTGAATCACGACAATGTGCCTTTTTGCGGATTTTCTGTTCGCCGTTGTTTTCCCGCTGGCATGGGTATCTTTCTTTTCCCGATCTTTCGTCTTTACAGAACCAGCAAATGCGATCACTCTAGACGTCACTTGCAACGAGTCTACTCCGAGAAAAACTTGCCATTACTGAATTCGAGATTAGTGTGGTGCTGATATGCGTTCTGAATTCTGGCGTGAAGTATACTCATGTCAGTGGGCTGTGTTCACCACGACTTTTCAAAGATGTAAGTGTGAAAGTTGATCGTGACCAATGTGATTATTCAGACTCCGCACGGAAATCCTAAAGATAATGTAATTGGGTCATAAAAACGGGAAAATCTGGGAGAAACTCAGCTCGATACGAGATTCAAGTGAATTTCATTCAGATCTTCACTCGCTAAAAGTCGGAGCGGAAGTCAATAGTGGACCGAGTAGAGTTTTCGTGTTGCTAGAGTCTAAATATTGACCATAAAACAAAATCAGCTGAATACCCCAAATCATGCACCTTCTTATTAAAATAATGTGGATAGTCCATCAATCATCAAGCCTTGGCCCGTATCTGTTTACACTATCAAAAAACACTTGATCCGAAGTTCTGCTCGACATCTTAGAAAAGTTGCGAGTATTCGAAACTTGAGCAATATTTGATAAGCCTTCTGAACGAATGAAATCCCAATTTCGCTCACAAAACACGGTTTTGCTTTCCGGGACAAATCAAAGAAGGACTCCATATACATTTCGACAATAATTGATATACATTTCGGCAATAATTATTATACATTGCGACAGTAATTGATATACATTTCGACAGTAATTAATTAAATACATTGCAACAAGAATTAATATACATTTCGACAATAATTGATATACATTTCGGCAATAATTATTATACATTGCGACAGTAATAGATATACATTTCGACAGTAATTAATTAAATACATTGCAACAAGAATTAATATACATTTCGACAATAATTGATATACATTTCGGCAATAATTATTATACATTGCGACAGTAATAGATATACATTTCGACAGTAATTAATTAAATACATTGCAACAAGAATTAATATACATTTCGACAATAATTGATATACATTTCGACAACAAGTGATATACATTGCGACAAGAATTAATATACATTGCAACATCAATTAATATACATTTCGACAGTAATTAATATACATTGCGATAACAACTAATATACATTACAGCAATAATTGATATACACTACAGCAAATAGTTTTCAAAAGAAGTTTGCAATGCTAAATCGTTCAATAGATAGTTTAAATATCCCAGCAAATAGGCAGAAGATATCTGATGAAAATACAGCTGTGTGTTCTCAGGACAAGTATGAAACATAAGCCATGGGCCATCCCACGCTCAATAACCCAATACGTGTTTTGACTCGGTGAACAAAAACTCATATATCGAAATACAAGCAGCAGTGGACCTGAGTCCTGGAAGAATAAATTTTCATTCATTCTCTTTGACCAGTGATCTCACAAAAGCAAAGCAATATCTACGGAGTTATTGAAATCTGCCAGCCAATTTTCTGTTCGTAGAATCAAAGTCGCTGACTATTTTTGGGCGAGTCATGAACTGGCGTAAAGCAGCATTTTTCTTTCTTTTTGCTGGAGTCATCTGAAGGAACAAAACTGAGAAAACATGAATGAAATTCTTCGAAAAATTCTTCCATCTCACTTACTTATCCCACTTCCAACTCTTTAGCAGCTCTTCGTGCCTTTGAAATTCCAGTCCTAAGACCCTGTACGCTTATTTTTCTATAGAACCATCATATTACGGGTGTCACTGGAGTATATAACCGCACCACCAACGAAATACTACAAAAAAAAGGTAGAATAGATCGCAAAATTGGCCCAGGTGAGAGGAAGCGAGCACAATTGACGAAATCTCCCAAAGAGGGTGTGACTTTCTCCAAAAGATTTCTCCCCATAACCAATGTCAACCACTTGAAGAATATGAACTAAGTGACTTTGTTTCATGAGATTTGTTTGCCTAAGGGCCCTGGGTTAAATCTCTCACGACGAACATCGTGTCCGTAAATCCAGTCACTCCGGTTGCGCTATGCTCGGGACTGTACTCATCTTGATCTTAGCAGGTACATTTTGTTTAAACCTCCAGAGATCAGTTGCGGCCACACCAAGGAGAAAATACCGTTTCCCGTCCGATCAATCCCCGTCAAGCTCCTTAGGGCCACACTGAGTAGTGTAGTGGGAGACCATATGCGAAATTGTGGTGCTGCAATTTTTTGGAGACAAATCTAAACATGGAAGAAACACATCAAGCATTTCCCAAATCGTGCCAAGTGCCAAAACACAGCTCGCTTTCTCCGGCGCATCTGTTTTCAGACTGAAGACCAAGCTTTCCATTCCTAGTAGAATACCCAAAACTCACAAGGTCAAACATGTAATAATCAGAGATTTTCTTTTATGATGTGGAACATGAGCGGAATACTTGCGGTTATGACCCCGATACTGAGCCGATCAGGTGAATTAGCGCAGTTCCGTTGTTTCTTTCTTTTGCACTGCATTTGGCTATCTGGCAAAGTAAAAACAACTTGGAAGCTAAACTAGGCGTGTGCTTCCAGATCTAAAGATCCTTCCATACTTTTGCTAACTTTGGATGTAGAGATTTACTGTGGCATTTATTGAAGCCATCATTTTGAAGTTTTGTGTTGATTTGTTGAATGAAACTCACCTGCATCTACTGGAGTAGTACTACCGACATAACTTAGACGTAGGTAAAGAAAGTACGGACTTCCTTCAGCCAGCCAAACATTAGTTCTGGTTGTCTATACAACTCCGGGTTTTACCTAAATATTGGCAAAAGCCTCAATTGCCATTGAAAGAGCAAAGGTTCGAACCGTCGGACAAAACAAAAGAGACCCACACCCTACAAATTAAATTGGCCTCAGAGATTATCGATGAGGGGCAGAAAAACCGCCGGTGCAAAGTTCCACCAGTACTGAGCTGATTCAAACACTGCAGCCTGATTGCATCCCCTAGCAGGCCAGCTATAAAACACCTTTTACACGTGCCGTTATCTGGTCCTCTATTAAATGGAGACATAGAATTAGTCATATTTTGATTCTAGTTGTCTAGGAAAACATCCGCAAAACAGGCTACCGAAATGGCGAGTGAGGCTGGAATTCCCAGATAGATCTCTGGCCATTGAACAGGAATAGAATTGAAAGTGGGCGTGATGTTGCCTGTTTATGCGTGGCCCACCAAGTACTGGATCGTACGCAACGCCTCGTATTTCAACTCGTTGTCGCCGTCGCTGTTTTCTAAGAACCCCATTACCATCATCTTGTACTGGCTGTCTTTCTCGGAGTTGATGAAATTGATCAAATCTGTGCCGATGTTGCGAATCAAAAACTGCAAGTCGTTCAACAAGATCACGCGAGCAGTGGCAGTTGACCCGGTATCCTCTGCAGCCAAGATTTCCATCATGCGCCTGACCAAAACAAAGTTGTTTTCCCGGAACTTGCCAGCATTTTCGCGCCAGAAATCCTCAGATTTATGGGTGGGCGAAGCCCAACTCAACAAGTCCGGGTTCTCCAACTCCACTAAGTACGCGTCCAAAGAAGTCAATTTGGTGGTGACCACTTCGCTCAAGGCCCCGCTGACATAGGCCAAATCGCCGGCCAACTCCTCGTCACTGGACTCCAGGGCAAACTTGCGAGTTTGGATAGTCTTAATCACATTCAAGCCGTCGTGAAACAACAACAATTTGACCACGCTGAACTGCTCGGCCAGAGACACGGTGAAGGACACAAAGTTTCTTGCAGTGGACACGGCCACGCGCACCACCTTGAGCTTGACACCTTCTTTTGCGATGGCCAACAAGCTTCCCACAATGCTAGGAAAGCTGTGCACAAGCACCTTGTTAAGCAGCGGCGAGAAACTCAAGATCCACACAGTCATCAACGTGTTGTACAACAACTGCAAATTCACGGAGTTGGGTTGCTTGGCCAGCGTGTCGATCAACTTGACAAGCGCCTTGGAGTTAGCCACCAAGTTGTGTTCCTGGAACACTACCCGGTACGGCTTGTTGACCAAGAGCTCCTGCAACAACTGCACACCAATCGACTGCACATTGTTGTCTTGGGTGTGGCCGATAAACTGCTTCAGACATACGACACTGAATAGTTTGATGAGTGTTTCTGAGTGCGCTCCGTTTCCCTCTTTGGCAGCCTTGCTGAGTAAGACCGTGACGTTGTAAAAACTCAAGGTTTTGATGAGCGGGTCTGTATTGTCCAAATGCTTGACGAAAGGCGTGTATGGCAACGCCGCGTCCACCGAAGAAAGCTCTAAGAGCGCATCCACAAACAGCTCTGCTTGGGCATCTACAAGTAGGTCGTTGAGCAAAACGAGCACGCATTTCAACACGTCGTCACGTGCGTCCACATCCAACTTACTCAACAAGTTCAAAAGCGTGCGGGCATACAATTGCTGGGAGCCCAAAACCGTGGCTCTCTTGGAGTCGTGACTCTGGGTTTCCAAGACCTTGATAAGATTGGCCTGGTCGGCAGAAATCACGCTGGCACGTGCAAGGCCTTCCCAGGGCACGATTTTCTCCCGGATGAGTTTTTTGGAGTCCATAAGACTCGAGCTGTCGAGCAATAAGGGCGCCTAAATAATAGGTTAGTATGGGCAAGGGAGGGGGAAGAATACGGAGGAGCGATGATTTTCCTGGAGCTTTGAAAAAACAGGGGTTCTTGGCTGAGGATTCGAAGACATATTTGGATCCACATACATAGGGCAGCATTTTGAATTGTGTGGCTGGCAGAGGGGGTTTATCCATTATCTGCGCCTGATAGCACTCGGATCATTTCGGTGCGCACACGACCTTGCGGTTCCATAGACGAGATCGCCCGGGACAACAGCCGACATC
Organism: Metschnikowia australis; assembly: GCA_019285895.1. Taxonomy (NCBI): domain Eukaryota; kingdom Fungi; phylum Ascomycota; class Pichiomycetes; order Serinales; family Metschnikowiaceae; genus Metschnikowia; species Metschnikowia australis. Next base: position 6,277 of record JAGSXI010000016.1, on the reverse strand, counting down.
AGGGGGAATTGTGCAAGCTGGAGCAGCTGCGTGTCCACGAACAGTTATGTCTAATTAAATACAGATTTCGGTTTTGGAAGGGTAAAAAATCGTGCCGGTCCCAGGAATCGAACTTGGGTCTGCTCGGCCACAACGAGCTGTACTTACCACTATACTAGACCGGCTTCTGATACGCTTTCCTGGTGACGAATCTATCCTATGGCAGTGACCCAAGTCTTACTGTACGTAGGTAGTGTCTCATAACCAAGACTTTAAAATCGCCAACATGGTAGAATTCGGTGTGCAATCCTTCGTGTACCTGAGCCAAGGTTGCGATATATTATAGGTTTTCTCTAAATAGAGTTTCTCTTCATAGTTTTTCGTTAGTGGGGCTTTTACATCCCTTCAGTGACACCCTATAATATGATGTTTCTTTTAAAAAAAGGATCGAATGTGTCATGGCGCGTGACTGGTGGTTCAGCCAGCCGCCCTGGTGGGTTCAAACATGGAATGTGTTAGTGTCCTCTGATATTGGTACATCTCTTTGTGTAGCGTGTCATCTCTATGCAAGGACAATGATAATCTTCTTTGTATCGTTGAAATTGACATATTTACCATTGAGAACGATAATATTGCTTGAATGAATCGAAATTCCACGTGCCCTTGGTTGAAAAGAACATGTAGAGCAGGGCCGAGTCGACACTCCCTAAATCAGAAAGACATGACATCAAAATCTAGGGTTGGCAGTCCGAGCCTGGATATACTGGTGTCTGGAAGCTGTTCAAAGTTCTCAGATAATAACATATTTACAGCTTTGTTCCTTAGATCAGATGAATTCACCAGAAAAAACCGCACGTGCACTAATTCTGAATAGCCGCCACCTAAGATACCGGGGTGAACCCCTAGATAGTACTATGATATGGCATTGACGATCAGGCTCTCCTCGCATCCGATATACGGGATTGATATGGGAGTGGCATATCGGCATGTCCAGGGGTTTCAAATAATGCCTGAGCTCACAATAAGGAGGGACTTGGAACTACCTGTGGTAAACCCAGTGCTTTGTTCAAATATGTACCGGGGCTAACCACAACAAGCAAAGTTCTCCATAAATAGAATGGTTGGATAGTAGGGTTTATTGCCCCTCCTTCCCTTAATTATGGTTCCTATGTTGCCCCTCGAACTCTACCCCATGGGACATCCTCGTTTTTTGGTGCACTCGTCTGATTGAAGGAACAAAACTAGGATAGTATCGAACCCCCTTCTGGAATCCATGTCTCTGGTGTTTGATATGGCCTAGCGCCACGCATCTGTTCAAGTTTAGACTTTTGAGTGCCATATTTGCACATACGAAGTCCTTACAAACGGAATAGACACAGCTACTTTTCTAGCCGCCTCTGAAACTGTGAAAGTCGAAACATTATGGGTGGCAAGCGCCTCAGCTTGCCAAACAAGCGCATGAGTTAAATGCAAGGGGGACAACCTTTTGGAGAACTTAAGATATGTGCATTTGTTCGCCCCGCCTCTTCAGCGGTTCCGAGTTACAGCCACCTCCACAGGAGACTCATCTCAGCAATCGATAAGGCAGCTTTATTCACATATAAACAAATGCGGGCCACGAGATATTGTCTAGGCCGTAATTCCCGGAAGTGGTTTTGGGGCTGCTGAATGTTGATCGAGCAAGTTTTCTTGTTCAGAACAATCCCCGAAAACACATTTTACCACAGACAAGTCTGATCTGATATGCATTTGTGGAACAGAACCTTGATCTGCTTTCGATGGATACTCGGCAAAAAGCTTGCGTGTGGCGAATCCCAGTAGAGGCTCTCCGGGACATATAACGTGTTTGTTTTAGGCCAATTTCGGGTAATTTTGGGCCATGGATCTGGTAGTTTGAAATCATGTTCGTTACTGTGGCCTGCAGATGCTTTGGGCATCACGTGTTTACAGGACTCAATTTTGACGACGAACATAACTTCATATGTCCTCAGAGCTTTGGTGTATGCGACTTTTATTCAATGCATTGTGGATCAGAATAATGAGAACATTTATAGCAGGTTTTGAAAGTAGGCAGAGCTTCGGAACCTCGGCTCACAGAGGCCTGGCAGCGTGTCACTGGCCAATAATAAGAACTACGTAATATACACAGCTGACCCAAATCCAATCAAAAAGACTTTCGTATAGTGCTTATCCAAGAAATGCTTTTGAGAACAGATTTTTGAATTTTTTTGAAAATGGGCTTCCCTAATAACAACTCTATATTTCTGTATCTCTATATTTCTGTATCTCTATATTTCTGTATCTCTATATTTCTGTATCTCTATATTTCTGTATCTCTATATTTCTGTATCTCTATATTTCTGTATCTCTATAATTTATATGCACCGCATTATATACGCACCGCAGCTCTTTTCGTCACATCTATGTTAAACCTCAACAATACCATGGCTTTTAAACATTAATTGGATTTCTAAAAATCCCACTTCGCTCGACCAGGCGTCCCAAGTCATCTGGGTGGAAGCCCATGTTCCTACGTAAAAGGCAGACTCGGCTTTCCGACCCCTTTATTCCGTACTCTCGGGGTACTGCATTCAGGCGATATGTAGACATGCAAAGTGTCCTGCAAAGTGACGCCAGTATTCTGGAACGTGCCACCTCAAACCCTTTTTCCACGGCCGGATCGACCAGCCAGTCGGACCCGCCTCGAAAAGGAAATGCCATGGGCACAAAACCTGCCGATGGGGCCCATTCTGTAGTGCTGGGGATCGGTGAAATACCGGTCCTGCACATCCCGCGAAAGCACCTGTGTAATGCATCTCATACTCAGAGGCAAATGCCAACCCTCACATACTCCACCCCCTCATACTCCACTCCCTCATACTCCGCACTTCCCATTCAGAAATGACCCAGGACAGAATCGTGCTTCACTACCTTGTCGGATCACGTGCCTCCCGCATCCTCTGGCTCCTTGAGGAGCTAGACGTCGAGTACGAAGTAAAAACGTACCACCGGACGTCCCAGGGCTTGGCGCCCCCCGAGTTGAAAACCGTGTGGCCCCTCGGTCTCTCGCCCGTGGTACAAGTGTTCAGACCCGGGGCTGCAAAACCCCTTCTGTTGGCTGAGTCCGGCCAGATCGTTCTGTATTTGATCAGCCACTACGACCCACAGGGCAAGTTCCGGCCGGATTCCGAGGACGACGAGGTCTTGGTTGACTACTACTTGCACTTTGCCGAGGGCTCCTTGCAGTGCCACCTCGTGTCGCTCTTGATCAATTCTGTCGCGTGCCAAAGAGCACCGTGGGGCCTCGGCTGGCTTGTGAAGTCCATCATGGGGAAGATTAACGGATTGTACTACTTGAAGAAAATCAGAACTGCGTACGCGTTCTTGGACCAGCAGTTGGACGAGAAGAACGGCGGCTATTTCGTAGGCAACAAGTTGACAGGAGCAGATTTCATTTTGGACTTCCCGGTCAATCAGAACCTCTTTGCTGACCCAGCCAGACTTGAGCAAATGGGCGCAGGAGTCAACGGCGAGAGAGACTTCCCGAGATTGGCGGAGTGGAACAAGCTTATCACCGGCAGGCTCGCCCACATCCGCGCATCAGCGAAGGGCCAGGAATTGGCCAAATTGTAGTTTCTGTTGTGTGGTTTGAGTACGGCCAGAGCATGGTCAACTTTCGCGGCGATTATATGTGATTACTTCATTAAACAATTCTGGTTGAGATAGTGGCATAGAGTATTCAAACAATGCGTGTTCAGCGAAGGGGTGTCCGAGAGCATAGAATGGGACTTGGCCACATTGGCATGTAATCGTCGAATACACCGACAGTTTCTGCGGTGCCCACTCATATTTAGGGCATTTGGTGGATTTGAATCAATTCCAAATTTCATGTGCCTGGCTTTTCATTATACTGAAAGGCTTAAGTGAGCTCTTGGGCGGCCCTTGCCGAATTTCCTTTATTGGTGCTCAACTCAAGTGGTGCTCAACTCAGCACAAATTCTGCACATGAACCAATTTGTCAATATTAGGGCTATGTTTTTTGTTCACTGTCGAGCTGAAATAATTGCCACACAACACGGATTGAACAACTGGAAGCCGCGTGGTGTTCATTGCATACTGTGTGAGTCCGAGCAGCTAATTCATTCCAATGTTCAGCCGGGAAAATACCTGGGCTCATGAATCTTTTCGATTGAGAGCTTTTTCAAGCCTTTTTGGAGCTCATAGCCACCAACAACCGAAAACAATTCGAAGAAATGGCCCGCTGCATAAAAAACTCCACCTGCTGAAGTCTATGATAGCCAACACCAACGTTGTTCTGCCAGAAATTGACCATGTCTAAATCTGCTTGCTTTGCAGCTGACAGTTCGGTCAAAACCCCATCGAATTGGGAAAAGATTTGACAAGCGTCTTATTTTTTCGATTACTGGTTCACATATCCCAAAAGAACCACTAGAATATTAGAGCTTTCTCATTCCAGCCAGTTCTGACCCTTCGACAGGTAAATTCCACTAAGCAGAAACCTCGGCTATAGCTGTTATGATATCAGGGAGCTTCGGAAGTTAAAGCATAGCGTTTTCTGAGGAAATGTGGCTCTGTGGAATATTGCTGGCAGGGATGGAACAACGTGAAATTGCACCCTCATTTTTGTTGATCCGTCTGATGAGAAGCAAAACTGTAGAACATTTGTGTACTTTTTTGCAATCTTTGAGACTCTCAATCCAGGGCAAAGCTGCTTGCCTCTTTCCTTAATCACGGCCAGTCCGGGTCAATAGAGCGACGGAAGAAAGTTATATTGTACACGCGATCAGAATCCCGACCCCCGAGTCACCCACCTTGCCTTTTCGAGCTATTAGATTGAACAAACATGAAGGCAATGTAATAGCACCTTCCCAAAGATGGCACCACATTTTGGGACTAATCTGTTTCACGTGCACGTGATTGAAATGTGCACATGGCGTTTGACATGACGTAGATTTCAGAGAGCAGGAGTCTGAAGGTGACTGAATGCCCTGTTGTTCAAAGAACGCCCCTCATCAAATAAGAGTAAACCATCCCAGTGAAGGGTTTTCTCCGTTTTTCCCGTTTAATGGCACCAAGAATATCAAGGCAAAGAGCCATATCATTAAGGGAGAGGCCTAGTCTTTCTGTAAAGTTCTGGACATAAACTCCAATCTCCAACCAGAGGGCACACGAGCCTCAGAACCTTTCATACTCAAGCCTTCTCTGCCATCTTGCTTAAGGCAACTCAAAGCCCCTCCATATCGTGAGATAGGAAATAGCCCCGAATATGCAGATGCAACCAATCCCATTCGCAGAATATAACCGACCCCATATCCAGGATACAAGAAAGCCAAGGTGGTTTGATGTCAGATCATGCGGCCTAATGTAACATAATAAGCGTGTTATTATATAAGCCTCCTGGCCCGGGCACAACCACGTTGAAATACACGCAAATCAGTATTTTTCGATTGCATCTAAAAGTCAGAAACGACTGAAACCATCATCATTCTTGTCATAAGCTCGCACAACCCGCCACTGGTACCTAGATGAGCTCCACATCAGCACAATACACCCTTTACCATGCCACATTGGTGCACACGCCCAAGCTCGGCCAGATGGAGATTTTGCCCGACTCGTTAGTGGGGGTTGAGAGCGGGGGAAAAATTGTCTATCTCGACTCCTTTGCCCCGCCAAAAAGGCAATTCATGGTTCAGCCAGCGCCTATTTCCGCACCATCGCCAACCACTTCACCTTTGGGGACTACTCTGTGAGCACGTACACATTTCTATTCCCCGGCTTCATTGACACGCATATCCATGCGTCGCAGTACCCGAACGTGGGGATAGGCTCGGAGTTGCCTTTGCTCGAGTGGCTCAAAGACTACACGTCTGCTCTTGAAAGCAAGTTTTGCAGCATTCAGCCAGACAGGCTCCGGTTTGCAAGGGATATTTACCCCTAAGTCATCGACAAAACCTTGACCAGCGGCACCACATGTGCCTCGTACTTCACCACCGTTGACACGGAGACCACCAAAATGTTTGCCGACTTACTTGCGGAAAAGGGCCAGCGAGGCATGGTGGGCAAGGTATGCATGGATCACAACCAGCCCTACCCCAGCTATGCCGAGCCCATGGATGAGTGCCTTGAAGGCATACACGAGCTTATCGACCTCTGCCAGAAAATCAACGACAACTGCCAGCCACAGGGTGCTTTACCGATGGTGAAGCCCATAGTTACCCCAAGATTTGCACCCGTGTGTCTGCGGGATCTCATGACCCAGTTGGGTCTGCTCTCACGC